>DWIY01001036.1:0-10928 GCA_018248615.1 Erynnis brizo brizo
GAGTAGTCATGTAAAACTGCTCTAAACTTTCAACTATATAGATCTACTGAATTCAAAAGTTTTGTGTTATTGTTTTTTTTTACATAAAATCTACAGACTAAAAGCCAAGTTTCTAAATACCTTTTTTTTTACATTTAATTAACTTTATTAATTACCAAAAACAACCTTTAACTTCACAAAAAAGCCATTGAATTTTTATTATAAAAGACAGGAAGGGAGCAGACAGTTTCATTGCTACTTAAGTGATACATAAAACTGTGAACACAATACTGAATTAATCATTGTTTTATTGTTGTTTAATTAGATGCACTAATAAAAATAAAGTTTTACCGCAACTCAAAGTAAGCCTGCCTAAATTCAATCCATAAAGTGAAAAGCGGCCACACAAGGTCTTAATGGAATTGGGTTTCACGTTACCGGAACGTTTGAAGTTAAATGCTACGAAAATTTATTCAAGTTGAATTAAGTATTTGTTTCAGCGTCGCCGAGTAACGAGTGCTTAACACGAAATAGCTTTTATTCTAGTGTAGCAAATTTAAGTGTAGTGGCCTTTGTCTAGATACACAAATGGTGTTTTAAAGATGGTCACGAATCTCATAAATTTAGAATAGAGGACCTTTGGATTTGAGAGCCTATTTGCAAAGAACACTCAAAGGCGCTCAACAATTGTAATCGGCGGACAACGGCCATATTCATTATCACTGAGGCTCATTTTAATTAGGATGTTTATTTGATGTCCTTTATTTAAATCAATTTTATCGTCAGGGGCACACTTGTTCCTAATTTCAAACAGAATTACTTCTTAGGTCAAACGCAGGATAGGATTTTCTGTGGACAGAATCGCCACCAGACTCCTGACGAAAAATCACAAATAACTTGCAATACTGAAACAAGGCGCAAAAACATTTTTCGACCCACCGATACAATTCAATCGATACAATTAGATAACGCTTGGCGCCCCCACCACTACAGTACGACACGTGGGTAAATTCGTACATGAAAGGCTTCGAAGGAAAACATAACGTTAGTAGATAGGTAGGTGAACAAAATTACGTGAAGAATAACGTCGTAGTTAAATTATTGTTAGAAGCAAATTTAGTCTCAAGAGCTTTTATTAATGACCTGATAATCTGACGATTGGGAGCGTGGTCAATTTTTGCGTATAACAAGATATCTAAATTGTATTGATTATTAGAACATGAAACAAATGGGTATAGAAATTGGTATATTGGGTACATTAATTATTTAGAAATCAAACAAACATTGAAGACCAGCAGAAGTTCTGAGTGAAGAATCCGAAAGGTAGGAACAACGCTTATCCTACCTTTCGGATTCTTACTCGGACGCTTTTAGATAATATTACCGTGCTTTGGATCTCGGTTCCTAAAGATGCACCTAATTTATTGAAAAAAAAATTATTAAATTGAGAAAAGTAGTCAAAAAGCAATAAAACTGTCCGGATAGCAAACTAATTCATTCATTCATTTCTTAGTATTTTATTGTTTACAACAGCTAGATTTGGTTGGCTTATAAAATTTTAATTCTAAAGCAAATTTTACAAACTCCTACTTTATATTATTTTTCTATCTCAACTTTGCGCTTTAAACAAGTTATTTTAGCACATTCGTTTACTACTGCACTGCGAGGAAAACATTTAACACGTCGAAGATCTTTTTATGTGGATCCGGTATAATATTTTTCTAAAATACACAATACAATACATACTTTGAACCAAATTGTTCGGCCGATATAAGATACTAGGTACGAACTATTTTAATTTGTATTATAATTATATTTACTTTTAAAATCTAAAATCTAAAATGTATTAATTATTGCCACAGTCTTGTACTTAAAGCATTTCTAGGTACTTGTCAAACCTTATTTACTACTTTGCAATCGTTAAACATAAAACTTTATCGTAATCTTTAATCATCTTCAATACAAATAACCTTCGTTTTGTTTTTTGTTTTTACTTAGATATTAGCACTTCAAATAAGTTATGGAGGATAACACAAATCATAAAAAATCTATATGCAAATGTAATGCACTTTAGTCATCATTCAAATAAACAGATTGTCTCAAAAACTTGAACAGTATTTAGCACTTCGTATTTATAATAGTTGGCAACAAAAGATCTTTAACGGAAATCAAGATATTTTTCGTAGGCGCCCACCTACGGAATGCTTTATTATAAAGACACAATGTTTATAACATTTTTATTGGAAAATATTTTAAGTATCGCTGAAGAAAAGCAGCAATCAATTTAATAAATTATAACCATTTGCCTTAAAAATATCTAATCTTCGTTAGATTTATTTTTTACTTCAGCTACATTTACTTTGTAATATTTTTTATCAATTATTTTTATCTAAATTCGTTACCTCGTTAACTTTTGATAAACCTTTTTGAAACAGCGGATATTTCACATTACACTTATTCATATTTCATTAAGGTGCGTTCAAAAAATTTCAAAGGTTTTCGAGAAACACAGTCACATTATAACGAATGATTTAAATTTTTGATTACAGAATCTTAAAGGACGTTTTACTAAACGACCTAAAAAACGTTATAATTATTTCCAATGGCGCGATTAATGTCGCGTGCTCATGTAGTACTGACTACTGGCGTAGAGCGAGCCTGCGCACGCTTTCATGTGGAAAATCGATACATTGTCATGTTACGCACAATCGGCAAAATGCTTCAGGATCAGGACCTGTAAACTTTCTACAAATCATCATGTGGTTTAGTTTAGTCGTTAGAAAAAAATAACGTAGTTTTACACTTTTTATAAATGAATAGAAATCGATAGGTTTTTTTCTCATTAAATACCTGCCTAAATAATCAAATAAAAAGCGTAAGTAATAATATTTTTTTATTTTTTTCTGACGGTTGACTGCTTAGGTACACACACAGTCATAAATCATAATTCATTGGGGAGTAATTTAAATCGAAAATTTTATCGTATTTATTTCCGCTTACTTTCGATAAAATGTATTAGAAACGGTAAAGTGCAACCACACCTTTTTATCTCACTTCTACCACGCGCATTTAACACATGAACTTTACCGATACTTGTAACTTGTCGAAACTTTGTAGGTTGGAAGTTTATTTTTTGTTTACGAAATTGTTTTTCTTGTTATGCAACTAGAAATGCGCGTACCGCGTCGCGCTCCCGTGCACTACTGGCTCCACTACGCTATTATTTGAAAAACCAACGCTCAAACTATACACTATACTATTCTATTAAGTCTATAGCACACTGGGTGAAAATATTAAAATATAAGACCCTTTGTTACCCGAAATCGTAACTTATCATCATAAAACCATGACCTTTTATTGACTTTGATAATAAGTAATGAAGACAGTGCTGCCCTTGCTGTTGTTCTATGGTTTAATGTTAATATTATTTATACAATATTGCATACCTGAGAAGGTGAATAAGGACTGATCAAAATGCCCTGTTAAACCTTAAACTAACCCATCATTTCGTGCAAATAAATGAATTTCATTTCATTTCAGATTCACATGTCAGATTTAGCTAGCTCAATTCTATAGCACGGACAGGCAATTAGTCTCAACAAGGTAATTAAATAAAGTTGTCATAGACCACCCAACAGACATATTCATTAGGTATTAGACATATTAATTAAATTACCTTCAATAAGCGAGTCGCTTCGCTGCTGTCAAAAAACGATTAAACGATAAGGGAATGGCAAAGGTAACTATTGACACTGACACAAGTTTATAATAAATACGCATCTTACCGTGCTTTTAGTCTATTTCGAAACATTTTTAGGTCAGTTTGTCAAATCTTAATATAAAATAATTGAACGTATTTTTTAGTTTTTCAAATACATCTTTGTAAACGTAAACTATAAATATTTATATGGTTTTTAACTTTAACTAGTTTACTGTAACCTTATTTTCCGTATATAGAAAGATATAAGTAGTCTTATTTTAATCCTGGTACAATACTAATATCATGAATACTCAAGCATTGCATTTCATGCCCAGTTGCAATGGCGCACTTTAGGTCTTTTTAAGCCCTATTGCATAGAAGACTAGCATCTATCGCGTTAAGACAAAAGTCTACGGTGAAACAGGTGGGCCAAGCGGATCACATTATTAACCGTTTAATCACTAGAACTCATCATTGAACTTATGCCAACTAAACGAGCACTTTCAAAGACTCTTGGGAAACAGTTGGCAATTTACCTGATGTCACAAATATTTGCTATCAAGAACCTCTATTTGTATGCCTAATAGCTTGCCTTTGTGCTTTCTAACAAGTTACCTACTTTCTATCTTTACTCGCGTGAAGTAATTAATAGTATTATGACACGACTTGTATTCCTCTGTTAAATGTTCCTAGAAACATAACATAGCAATACACATCAGATTTTTCAAGTTTCATAGATAAAGACAATACTATCAGGAAAATAACAAAAATCAACAATAAGAACAATAGTGCCTTAACTACGTTACTACGTGTCTACGAATTATTGTTCTACCTGGCAATTGGGAGATACCAAAACTACGTAAAGTGCAGGTACTTGACAGAGCTTAAAATATTTTAATTATTTTATACAAGTACTTAACTTTATAATACGTTTGAATTAGCACTAAACAAAAAAGCATTTCATAAAAGTATCAGAAAATTAAAAAAACATGCTTTCTGGAATTTAACATGAATTTCAAAAGAAAAGTTAACCTTTTAAGCATTCTGTAACTGTTTCATGACATGGAATAATGTAATATTAATACTTACTTTATACCTATAGAGTCACGTGGAATACGATTCACAGTTTATAATATGCATTTTCATCTAACTGAAAATATTTCTCCCGTTACACCCCCATCCTAATACTAATGCACCGTTGAACGAACGTCATCGCAATCCCAGATTCGGTTTCGTAAAGCGGCCGCGCAATCCAATGATTTGCTCAGTTGATCTCCAAGACACATCCGACTGGCGAGGATCAACCCTATAATCGATTCCAATTGATGCATACGATTCCATTACTAGACCATCAGATGTCTAGACTTGCAGATCATTGGCCGGAATTAACCCATAAGCTTACAGTGGTTTTCCTTCAAGCTGTATCAATAAAATTAGAATTAAAGGATCATGGTAGTCCTATACCTCAGTTTAGTTAGTTGTAGAGTCGACTAGTTTGGTTCGCCAGGAATATCGCCAGGGACTCTACCCATAGTGGGTTAAAAATTCGAAAGTTCTTAGGACTCACGCATAACCCAGCACTTGATTTATGACTAAAGAACTGTATAGTTTATTTATAAATAACTATTCGCGTTCAAACATTTTCTTTGACAAATAAAATTTCCAAAGATAGGGAATATGTACCTATCTATCATAAGACCACGAAATACTTAAAATAATATTTAGCATTAGTTTATCGCATCACTTGAATCGAATTTTTCTTGTATCTATTACTATTGGTACTCGTATACGTTAATTATGAGCATTTACATAAAATGTTTTTCAAGAAAACTCATCATTTTGCACGGAAGCAGAATTTTCATAGTTGGCAACGCATCCGCATTAAAAACGTTCTTGACGTCATCAGACAAAAGGTGGAACCAATCTGCATAATATATCTGATTCAATAATAACCTGTCAGAATGCAAGCTAAAAGTATTTAGTCTAATTCAAAACAGAATTTATATGAAGGTAATCACAAACGCCTCCATACCACTTAGCAAATTATGTCAATAAGAGTTAAAGAAGCATTTTATTGATGTATTTCTAGAACTAGACTGAGGCCACTACAATTCGTAATTAGAGCTACACAAAAGAATTGAAAAAACCTTAAATGGCAGAGCCACATTAATTTTCACATACCTATCCACTCCAATATCTGTTGTCGATGTTAAGCTTTTGAAGCTCGAAGGCTTATCATCATCTTATCATCAAGGCATAATCAGCGATCATTCGCAAAATTGCCAGTAAAATAAATTACCTTATAAGTTTACCACAGCATGGAGAGGTTCTCAAAATCTCTGGTCGCAAATATAGGTGAGTATTATAAAGATTTTAAAATATTTTTTTTACTCAATATTACCCTTTTTCGGTGTGTAAATATTTTTAATTGTTATTCAATATTAAAATTCGTATAATTATATGAATTTAAATAAATTATTTCAATTATTAAATAGCCCACCTTCTGTTTTTATAAAAACCAGTAAGAACGGCATTATCGATGCACAATGGTGTTACCCTTTTATCCTTTTCACATGGGATGTGGGTGTTATTGTAACTATCAACATAGATAGTAAGAGAAAAGTATATTATGATGAAGTCAACTAATGACGAATGTTGTAGTCACACGAAATAGGTCAAGATTACGATCGCACGAACAACACACGTACGTACATGCAAAGGTAGGTATACGATTTATTATTTATAGCTGCTCGTAAAATAACTAATTCAAAGTCATCGACACAGATGCTACGACAGTAAGAACTTGTAGGAGACTAGATGAAACAATGGTATGTGATATTTACTTCCATAAAGATATTGTTAGTAGGATTCTGTGCTATTCCCTACCAACTAGGTACTTAAAGGGATATCTTATAGTTAAAATCTGCTACGGGATTGCATACAAAGTGTTTCAATCCGACAGTAAGTACTTTATTCGTTTAATTGATTGTTAAGAAATCATTTTTTATTCTAGATGAATAGCAAACGGGCAGCAGATCAACTAATGTAAAGTGGTCATAGCAATATCTGCGACCAGGCTAATGGTTCCTATCTGAACCTGTCATGAATATGAAATATGAAGATAAGCATGGTTGCCTCCAATAAAGTATCACCAGCAACACCACACATCAAAAGAGCACAAGACAATGCTGCTTTGCGGTGGGTTAAGATGGTGACGGTAAGATACTATGGCTGTAGCATAACAGTAAAGTATTATAGGAGCGTAACGAAACCCTGTAATCCAAATTATAACTAATTCGTCTCGTAACTTCTCCAACGATAAGGGAAGAGATTTTCCTAAAAGACCTTTATCTGCCTTTACGAACTTTCGCAACAAAACTGTCGCAAGCTTTTGAACCGGAAAACCAACTACAGCTCCAACTTATAATTATTTTATCAATTTCAAAATGAACTAATTGATTAAGTGCATGATCTATCAGGTATCAAAGGCAATCAAAATTCTAGGCATATAACCAATGTTTCTTATGTAGATAAATATTTTGATTATTAACAATTTGCAAAACGTCAAAGCAAAGTAACGATACGAGTATGTATCTTGCAAATATAAATTACTTGGCACTCAACTAAACTTAAATATTGAATGTATTTCGATCACTAGTGATTTGGTTGTAGTAATCAATAACACTAATAACTCGGTTTGTTGTGGATGTTATGGAGCTGAAAACTGTCAAGAATTATAGAGTTTAATAAACGTACAAAACTTATGATCTAAATTCTAAATATTTAAGCATTGTTAGTTTTTTTAATATCAAATAGATTTAATAGATCATTTAAAGCCAACACGCCTGCATTCACTTAGCATTATTTGTAAACAGTAGCTAAACTTAGCTGAGTGTAGTGAGTTTGCCAAAACTTTGAATGTACAGGAATGCAGTCTGTCAGCTAGAATAACTGACAACCAAAACTCATCATTTTCCTGACAACTTTCGTTGCGGTAAATGGTTTTGACAGTTTGTTACGATGTTTTTCTAAGTGAGAATTGCATTTTAATTAGAAACGCATATTTTGCAAGACAACGTTGAAATTTGTTTTTGTTGTGAAAGATGCTGAAAAATTAACATCATTTTTGTCTGTTTTTTTACATATATGTAGGTACCTACTTAGTTTTCTTAGTTTTTTTTTAATGTTGTCGTAACTCGTATCATGAAATAATCTGATAAGTTTTCCGTGAATGCCTGGTTACAAAATTTGCAACCTGTTCAATTTTGGTGTACAACTTTCTTGGTTGTTATGTTTCAAAAAATTTACAGGCATAATCTGCCTTAGGTAAGTGTTGAAAAAAAGAAATAAACCATTCCATAAGCTTGTTTTTCTTTTCTTTCTTTCAGCTATAACAGAAATTCTTCTTTTAAGAATTGGTAGACGATGGCTATATAAGCGCGACAGGCGTACTACTAGACTCTGCCAAACTTAGTACTCTTTTACAGCCGTACTCAGAGACATTCATGAACTTAAGGGAAGTTAATGGACGTTAATGGTCCCTTTAGTAATTATAGATGACACTTACTCGTATGTCAATAGGAATAAAGATGATTATTTTTTTGTTAATGAACATTAACTATAAATGACGTCTCTGAGTGCGGCAGTTAGGTCGTTCGTTGTATCACTGTCATCGTAATTGTAATTAAGAGTGACAGAATTAGTTTAGGACTTAAATGTTGCTAGCTAAGCTGCAGTGGATTCGCAGCAAAAATATAATTATTGCCGTTCTTTTTATTCTTCCTTTTTCTGTGATAGCTACCTATCCCAGCACAGAACGGTAGCATGCTGGAGCGGTACGGTGGGTGGCGTGATGGCGTCAATCACTCGTCTACAATCTCTCACATACCGAGCGGCGCCGCACCGCTACATTTAGACACCTACTCAATTACACTACCAACATACTAATTAACAAATCTAAAGGTGCATCATGTATTTTAAAGTTCATAACACTAAAGGTACATAGTTATTTTTGAAATCTCTAGTTCATTTGTCTCCCTTGCTTTTTGGAACCTTCACTTCGTGTTTAGTAAATAAGTTAGAGCCTTATACTGTTCTAGTTCATTTTTGGGATTTATTGTGGTTAGTAGTTAGTGCCGAGGGTACAGTATCTACAGCTTCAAAAATATCTTATTTTGTTTTTATACTAAGCTTTTTTCGCGTGGGCTTTTTAGTGTTTGGAGTTTGGAATGGTATGTCATGAATATCGAAACAAACAAATTTACCACTTCAAAAACATAGATTTTCCTTATTCTATATCTTCCACGATTCACATGACCTACAACCTTTACGTTACCTAGGAATTATTTATCACAATAATTACCTTATTCGGCACTCAGTACCTACCTAATCATAATACAAAACATCTTCACCTTAGAACATTTAGCTCCAAAAGACCAAATAAGCTAACTTGATTTACACCATGAGACTTTAGGATTTCAATTTGTTTTAGCTTTAATCGGTTGCATTAAATAACAGATGTATCAAAAGCCGAACATCGACAGTTATAAATTAACTGCCGATGTAAATTCACAGTTAAACCCAAAAGGAGTTAGTTCACAGGTGACTATCACGATTTACTATAATTGTATTGTAACTGCATGTCTGAACTATCCAGTTAGAGTACAATTCAAAGATTGTTGATGATTCATTGTGTACCATATTTATTCTATTTGGGAAACAATCTCTGAAATATTTGGTAATGATTATAGAAACAAGAGTTCTTCGTGTTTTTAAGATATTTTTTTTTATATTTGGATGAAAAAATTATGGCAAGATAATTAATTTTAAGAATATTATTTTTTATTTTCGGCGGTGAAAATGTGCATAAAAAGTAATCTCTAGGCGAATAGCTTGAATTTAACATATTCCTAGGTTGCTAGGTACAGACGTGGCCTACAGCCAGTAGGTATAATTTGCAAAATGTGGGCAAGCGGTACAAATGGTAGGTACCTAATAAGTAACCTATTCACAATAAACTACAGGCGGAGTGAACAAAACAAATTGCAACTATTATAAACTGTTAAGTGTAGTGTTCGACGCCAAATAAGGCACGAGTTCATAGGTGGCGCCACGAAGTCGGATTTACTATCAAGAGAAGCGTGATAATAATTACACTAAACATTACATTGCAAATAATTTATATACATTTGTAGCTAAAATCGATTGCAATAAAAACTACCTTCACGATTTAATGCAACCCTAGATCACACAGGGAAATGAAGCAAAGAAGAATTTACTTTTATTTATTTTTAATGAATGTTAAAGTAGAGAGGGTGAAAATTTTCTTTGCTTATTATACGATAAACGACCTATTATTAATGCTTTGTAACTGGAGATGATAGGTACCTACGTCGGTTTTTAATTGAATAAAAATAAAAATTAATTAATAATATAATAATTAATTAATTACTATCATAAACTTTCAAATGCAAGTGTGCATTAAAAAAAATAAAAAAAAACTTTTACTACTCACCAACAGATGGCGTGATTCGGACAAAAAAAAACAGAAATATTATAATTTTACAGGTTCTCAAATATATACATATTTGAACTTATCTTCATATAACTATGAATTTGCTAATAGGTACCTATCTACAAGAACGGTGATCTGAAGTTGTATGTTATTTACTCGTACATTTGTCAGAAGCTTTACGACCAAAACTACCGCAACTGACGATTTGTCATGTTCATAATAATTTTCGTAAACCCTATTTACTTTACAATACAGCTACCTCGAATAACATTTGTGGCATCGACGTCTGTAACATTATTTGTATCTGCAATAAAACTATTTGAATTGTCTATTGAGCGAATCTGCTCTATAAAGCATCCAATCGTTGCAACAGTATATTCAAGGACGGTCGTAATCGTAAATTATTTAAAGTATTGTTATAACTCATAAGTTGTTATAACCGATAAATAATGGAATTGAAATCGGCGCCTTACATGACATGCTGAATTGCTCTATCGCTCTTCGAAATGTATGTTCATTAGTCGACACAAATTGCATGTCTTCTTGCCGGCTATTTATAAATCACGAAAGGCTCAATGTGATTGTGCGATTTTGTGACAATTTGTAGAGTTCGAAATTAACATTTTTTTTATTTTATCGACTAATACTCTTGTTTATGCAATACTAGCTGACCCGGCAGACTTCGCTCTGCCAATTATTTGGACTATTATCCAATAACTATAATCCTATTTGTTT
>DWIY01001037.1:0-10927 GCA_018248615.1 Erynnis brizo brizo
GAAAATTTCTTGATTCGGTCGCCGCGCTCAAACCGTCAAGGCCCGCGATAAAAGCTATGCAATAGCTTAAAAAACACAATTCATCAATTCGAATCCGCAACATTTACGAGAGTCTCGCGAATGCGTCTTTCACACCATCCATGCACTTAATCTCAAAAGACAGAACGTTGTTGAAACAAAGCGCTATTAGAAAACACGACACCTAATTATCGGCATCATCGCCGCTCTCCAGGCTCTTTGAGCCGCAGATTCCGTGACACCGATAAGTGTCGAGGTCTTTCATCGAGCTCTACTAGGCGTCAACTATTTCTGTTGGCAAAGGAAAAATGCAGGAAACGCTATTTAAAACTCTAGCTTTATATAACTTTGTCTTCCGATACTAAGACTTTCAGGACTTTTGTGTAAAAGATAAACAATGTAGAATTGGGTTTTTAGATGTTTACGATATATTGTTAAACCTTAATATTCATGAGTATAAAAAAAATGGTAATATTTCAAAACCTAGCACTAGCTAATACTAGCTATATCTAGCTCTAGCTGCTTAAGCCATCCCAATATTTTTTTTACATTTAAAGGTATTTTAAGAAGGCCTGTCGTTCCTCTAAATCTTGAAACAATCCGCTTTAGCTCGTACCTCGGGCATACGTGCAGTCAGGTGGGCTTCCGGAGTTGCTTCGTGGCGCATTGATACCGCGCCGCCGATAAATATTGTGGCGAGCTTTGACTCCGCCGCTCCTCCCGCCGCCGCGTGACTCTTGCAAATAATGGAGCGCAGCCCACAACACAGACAATATTTGACATGCAAAAGGGGCACCTAGACCACGACAAACACTTCTAGAGAATATTTGATGCTACCTTTTCTTTACATACTCTATCGATTCTCAGAAAGTTTTCAAAAGCCAAAGTCCTCGAATTCAGACTACGGTCTTTATCCGACGTCACAGAAAGTAATTTACAGATTAAGTATAGTCTGCTTTTCGTTTGAGCTTCTTTTCAGTAAAGAGGTGCAGGGGCTTCGCTCCACGTTGAATACATTGTAAAGTAGCAGACAAATTTCTTCTTTTTGGGGCGGAGTCGAGAACAATTCGGAATCAGGACAAAGGGGTGCCGTGAGAGGCCTAAACCAGACATACTTGATGATACTGCTTCCATGGGGTCGAGTTTCAGAAATCCTTTGATGGTATATCGGTATAGCGTGTAAGCATGTCTTTGTAGAAAGTTATCGGCTGTATCCACAAAGCTTTAAGTCGTCGTGGCAATATCCTCTCGAATTAGAACGTCGAGATTTTTCCGAGAAGATACTTTTCATAGTGTTCTTTATCGAATAAAAATACTTTTAATTTAAGTTCGTTTCAGTCAGACAGTTAAATGAATGGAGTCTTTTTATTGCGGAAAATCTAGGTAGAGTCAAGTCTGGAATCTGGAACTGTATTTGATGAACCATCCAACATCGATGTAAACAGAGATCACTGCACGGTGCGACGGTTACAGAGAGTCAAATAGAGCCCTAGGTGGGCTTAGCGGGCGCTCAGGGCAGGTACAAAGTGCGAAGTTTCTTGGTGTCGTCCCAACTCAAACATCATAAATCGCGGCCCCCGTCGCCGCGTGTAAACAACCGACAATCGTTTATGATCTAACCCGCGTGAGCCTTTGACGGGACACTCAAAGCTCCACGCTGACGTAATCCGTGCGAGATAAAGTCGTTTTTGCATTCGACTTTTTGATTCTTTATTTGTGTCGTTCAGGTAAGGTCGTTGTGTGCTCAAAAATGTGTGCGCAGTTGATATCTTTGTTTGAAATCATATGTTTGCTTTATTCTTATTTTAACTTTAGCGTCTTACAATCTTTGTTACATTGGATACAATTTAAGTGTTTTATTTCAATTTTATCATGATTTGATATAATTGTATTTTGGTGTGGTTGTATAGAAAAGAAACGATATCATTTTAACCTCTAAACACTGTATTGAATTATGAAACAATTTCTCCTGTAGCAATTTTGTAAAATTCAACTTGGCAGGTTTATGACATTGTTCAGCCATACTGACGACATTAACAGATGTAGGTCATCGTTCTTGTTATCTTGTAACTGAGTGAGATTTTAATTACAATTGAAGTCTGCCCTTTGTTACAAGAAACACTTAATGAAAGTGCCAGTTCGTTTGTAAAAAGTCAATCTGAAATTCACTTTCAAGAGCAGAGTTTATTGAAATTGAAGAGCGGTGGAAAGGTGATGATAAAAATGACATCTTGCCATCGACATGGAAATAGAACTGTTGCGATAAGTAGGTATATATAAGGTAGGTAGATATAAGGTTATTTGTACGATTGTATGGCAGTCAAACGACCGATAGACGAATGACCAGTCTAAATTGATTGGGTTAAAAGTGAAAATTATCTGTTTGTAAATGGATGGGACTCATGAGAACTGAGAAGAAACTGCTTTTCTTTAAAGAACAAAACACGTCCAAATTTTTACACTAGGCGCCACAACAAAACTAAGACATTCCTGTCCCACTTTCAATATGGGGCACTGCCTTATCTCAATAAGGATTGTAACTACCGAGGAACTTTTCATATTTGGACGCAAAGTTTTACGATTATTTCTTGTTTGTTATAAGTACAATTTTATAGTTTACAGGTTCTCAGAATCAAGAATAAAAATGTGAAGTGATCATGTTTAACATCTACAAAACTACAAACTCTTAAATCATAATGTTGTCCTTTATGAAGTGAAAAATTCGCAATATTTTATATTTAACGTTATTCCAATCATAAACCTTGAACAGTTTCTCATGTAAGAACTGCACCAAAAGCCTTTGAAACCTGATAAGCGATACATTTTTACACAGCCCAACACGTCGTTGGCACAATATTCAAAGCAAAACGTTGCTTCTGAAAATTCGACACGTTGACAATCTTCAAGTGAGTCAATAGATTGACTTTTAGGACGCTAAATTGGATAAAGAGGTCAGTGACGCTAAATTAATTATAAAACTTAAAAATTATAGTTTTCTGTTCTCAATTAATGAATAATAGTACAGAAAAGCTTTATTTCTAGGGTTTGACTGAATATGAGTCGAGAAAATTCCTTTAGAATTAAATATTTTACTAGGTATACATTTTTATTATATTTTTATTTTAGGTACCTAATCACTAATCAAGCAGCCCGCAGAAAGCACCCTTCTCAGAAAGTATTGAATTTCTAGTGGGTCTGCAAGTCTGCACAAAAACTGATCATCAAGTGGATTTTATAATATTGTTATTGATGCTGTAGATTTGTAAAATATTTCACTTGAATAGGAGACAAGCTATCCTACAATCCCAGTCAAACACAGACCAAGCCAAATTTTTTCACTTTCCACGTGGAAACGAGAGCAAGCCTTTATAGTCAAATTTTCAGTTAGGTAACGTATACAATGGTTCCGTGTCGTTGTGACCTACCATAGAATGTTGCTGAAAATAAAAAGGTCGTGTGCCGGTGATGCGAAGTACGCGTCGGCAGCCCTGGGTGGGCGCCATCGAGTCTCCTTTGATCTCGGCGCGCTCTCACGCCTCGCGCGCGCTCCTATTGATTTCACTACGTTTGTCCATTAATACCGTGTAAACATTAAACAACTTGTTTCCACATATAGTCGCTATTAAAGTCGAGCATTATCTGCCTTTCGACTCAATAGTCGCATTCATTTTCATTATTAATGCGTTCGGTCTTACCAGCGCTTGATATGCATATTGTGTAGGTAAGGTAATGTGTACCTAAATTTCGAAACTATTGCATTCGCTTTTGATTAAGATATTATTTCGTCAGGCATCATAGTTAGTTAAGTTGTATCAATCAATCATTTAACGTTACAATGGAACGAACATCTGGCTCGAAGGACCAGCGACAACAATGCGGGCAGCGGGCGTTTCGAATCGTTTCAACAGATGGCAACCACACATAAACACCTCGTACTTGTAGCGACCTGCGAAGTCGTTATATGAACATTTTATCAAGATTCGTAAGAGCTTTTTATCAAAAGTTTCTTAAGAAATAGCGGGAACAATGAACAAAACAGAGATACAAGGCAGCTACCTCTTTTAATTCTTTACCTGTTTAAAACAAAGGCATTCTTAAATAGACAGTGCTTTCCCTTTTTCATACACCCAAAGGAAGCTCGGATTTGTCTACGATTTTTCTTTTCGAGCCTTTGTTTACTAATAAAGTAGAGAGCGTGTTTCGGGCCCGGAAATTAAATACGTGCTATTTTAATGAAATTTTTTGGGTGTTCATATACTAACAATAGCATTTCGCACAAAGTGACGTAACCACAGCTTATACAGACGTAGGTACACAAAGGCAAATGCGCACCGACCTGAAATAACCTTTACTGAAGCGCATCAAAGATAAACATAAGCGCGCTATTGTATAATCTACCCACAACATATACATACCTTCCCTTGATTGCGTTCGAAATGAAGTTTTAACGTATGGAGGGCGAAGTTGTGAAGCTAATTAGTTGACGCATAAAAAAAAGCATCCGCAAATGACGGGCGGGATGAATGCATCGAATACCGGTTGTAGCGAGGTGCGAGACGTCAATCCGTCCGTGAAATTGTACAAATAAATAGCGGTAAAGATAACAAATTACAGGGAAATTGCTAATGATGAGCGGAGCGGGGCCCGCGGGCGGTGCATTAAGCCGGCGGCAAACATCAAAGGGCCCTTTGACCGAGCCGACACTCCCACACCCCTCCGCGCCAGCAACCCGCGAGTTACTAAACGACGTCTCATATGGAGTGCGTTTATTTAAGTTGGTACTACGATTACATTGAATCGTTTTTAAGCACATGAGAATCACTCCAATAATGATGGCACACATTACGGTACAGGTCGATGACAGTGTTTTTAATTATTATAAAATAATTGCATTTTGCTCAAGATTTACATACAAAGTCATATATCTCAATATACAATTTGAATACGTATTCAATTATTATGGTAAAATGAAACTATCAAAGGCGGGATATTTGAAAGGCCGCTGGCGGTCGCTTTGTATCGAAGCGGCACCTTTGTGTTCATGCGACACTGACATCGTGTAAGCTCATATGATACATGTAGAACAAAGAGATTGAATCGGCTACCGGAAACAATTCTGATAAAGGTTAGCACATACTTGTTAGTCTTATAAAACCTTGGTTATACCAATACTAGCGCATTTAGTGTTTTACAACATTTTATTTTAGTTTAAGATTTCATTTCAGAATATTTTGAAAGGTTTCTATTTTCGTCTTTATTAAGCTCCAGTGTCTTCTAATTTTCATCTTACATAGACGAGAACTGCATCCAACAATAACATTATTTCACGAAATAATCATCATCATCAGTTCGTAATATAAGGAATAGTCATCAACATCATCCAGTCCTAAGCTTTATTGACCAACGCGTAAATAATTTATAGAAAACAGGTAACAATCAATAAAAAACAAAAAAATTCAGTCGAACATTATAAAATAACCTCCCCCTTTTTTGAAGTCGGTTAAAAACAGCGCGTTCCAACCGCTCCCAGCACAGCGAGGCCCCAACCGCGTCACACTCTACTCTACTACTGATACCAATTAATCAATGGCTCCCGTTTTCGAGCAGCCGGTCAGTCTTCCGGCCTCTCGCTTTGTCAGTTTTTGTCCACTATGTCGATTTACAGAATGATTAATTCACACATATACATCGTGTAGAATATAGGCTGGGACAAAACCATACGCGGGTTTTTACCCTTAATACACCTTCCAATGTCATTGAAAAGCTTTTATTGTGTCAGACTAGTTAGTAGTAGTCAACTAGGTACAGAAGAAAGCAAAAAGAATATTATGCAACAGCATGACAAGACATTATGATATGGGACGGACACGAAAGTGGAAATCATGTAACTACTCTTTTTATACAATTTCGATATAAACCCTTAAACCGATGAGAAAAACCTTAAGTTTTGTCAAGGCTTTGAGAATATTTCTGACATCTGCAAGACTTGAAATACGAAAAAGTGGAATGTTCCTCATTGAAACAGTTTATTACAACATTTTTATAATGTTCCTTAGCTGTTCCTTAGCTTAGCTTTCAGCAATAGACGTGTCGGATGTACGTACAGTGCACGTCAAGAGCCAATAGCCATGAGTCGACCACATACTCATTTGCTAATTAGACACCACTACTGCCGTGCCGTACCTACATTTTCTAACTCGAGGTGGCCGTCGGCCCGCCATTGACGTAGCTTCTGAAATTCAGCGCACGCTAAGCATCAATTCTTCTCGTGTCGCGGCATTTTGTCTGTAGTTCGCCAAAAAAAGAACTGGCGCCGCTTTTGTGTAGCGCTTGTAGAGTCTGTGGTCAGCATACTGTGTCAAAAGTGACATAATTACTTTCAATTTAGAACGTTGCAAAGAATCAAAAACAAGAGCTACTTTCAGATTTCTAGCACACTTCTACTATTGCGAATCGAGTTTCTAGATTCACATAACATATTTTTGGGCAGTGAAGCAGGCTTGTTATTATCGAATATGCAGATCATCGTTATTTTATAAAATTAAAAAAAGACATGAATATGAATGAATATAATTATTAGTCCTTTATAATTACACAACAGTAACTATAAAGGACTAATAAACAATAATTGCATCGACCCAGGGACACACGGGTGGGGTTTTAACTCTGCGTTGTCATAGCACTTTAAGTTCCTTTGACTTATTGACAATCTCGGTCCCATCGGCGCGATGTCTTGATCACGACCACGGCATCCCCTAGGTGTGCGTGCTATCAGCGGGCTCGACTGAGCGCGGCTAGCGAGATGTCGCTGGAGTGGCTCGTTATCGCCGAGCCGCGGGCCTCTCCGACACCACGTAACGATACGCTCAAGTGCGCCGAACGAGTGCACACCCCGACACCTATTAGATAGCTCTCGACGCCAAGGTGGCTAACGAACTAAACAAAACCTAGGCGTAAATGCCGGTAAGATATAAAAAGAAAGAAACATTTTATGTGCTTTTGATAAAAATTGGTCTTTGATATTGACGTTATTAGAAATCCTATCAAAGAAATTTAAGTTAAAACAAGGAATAACATCTGTAGTGTGTGTGTGTGTATTGAATCTAATATTAAATGATAACACATGCATTCCTTGCGATTGAAATCGCGTAATGTGACACACGAAACTATGATGGGCTTTTCAAATTGAACTGTTCGAATTGGAATGTTATGGACGACAGAAGCAATCAAGTATCAATATTGAGATATTACAATGGCAGCAATTCTAGTGAACGTTGTATCGTGTATAATTGACGATGACTACAAGATGCCGCATGCCATGCACAACGGCCCGGCCGAACCTCAAGAGCCATCGAATGTCCCAACTATGATTTCTGTGCCAATATACTCGGAAATACTAGACCTTTGCCGTTACTAGTGTCTCCGAGTTGCAAGGTCTGTTTCATAGTACGACAAAGACAAATAGAAGCGCAATTAAGAATGAAGGTATCACGGTACGACTGATAATATTTACTTTGAAATCCTATGATTTATTCCTACCTGAACCGGCAGGTGACGCTTTGCCTTAACTTTTTGAGCTTTCCACGAATTATTCCATCGAAGTCAGCTATAATATGCGTTTATACGTCTTCCTTTTGAATCAATCTATTATTGAAATCCGCATTAAAAGTTTAAAGCTTTAAGCGTAATTAGGCGTACATACATAGACGACAGGAAACGGTTTTATTTTATATATCATGTAGAGCAGATTATTTTAAAATATTTTGTGAACTTTCTAACTTCGGCGTACAAAACTTTCATTAAAGATAGATCTCCCGTTTCCCCACCTAAATTTGAAATTGCCAAAACTTTCTTGAAGCTATAAGATGAACCTATGATCTTAAAGTACCTACAGTTTTAGAGGCTAGGAAGTTTAAGCTGAATACTGTCACTCAGAATAAACGATAATTAACTACATAGATTACATATCCATAAAATCAATACACTTTAACATAATTATATAAATGTACAGTTACGTGTTCCTTGGTAAAACCAGCCTACACTAACGGTATCATTTGTGGAGAGGCATCAGATCTGTCGATACACAGGTCTTCGCCTCAAGTGTCACAAGACATCGGCCTCAAAGGCGTGTGTTTGTCCCTTTGTCTTACAGACAATTAGTGCAGTCCGTTCATTTAATGCTATCGATCGAATACAGAAGGCCATTAATAGCGACGTCAATAGGAAAGCCCCATGTTGGGCGCCATCTTCGTAAAGACGCTAAGAATCTGTGTGATGCATTTTAAAGATTAAATTTATAAATAATATGAAAGGGATATATAGTAGTTAGTCAGTTAATATTTAATTCACTTTCAGACCACAATAACTATAGTTATAAAGTTTATACAACTTTATTTTACATACCAAAGCTCTCTACAGTGCGTTAAGTGTTCTTTACAAAGTTACAACGTTCTTTTGAATTTCAGAGACGAAATCACATTTCGTTTCTAGCCACCTATTTTCATCTGCGTTCACAGAGCTTTGCTTCAGAAACGCATTAGTGGAGGCTAAACTTTGTGTTTACCTAAAAGCGAGGAAAGAGTTGGAAAACTTGATAAATTACGTGAGGGTGCCCGCATATCGAGTCCACACCAACTTTCATGTTAGATGATTGGATGGGAAGACCGTATTGGATACGTTTAAGCTAAAACTGTACGTTTTATTTCAAACATTTATTCGTAATATTTTAGCAGACATACGTCCATTTAAGTGATGAAAAAAGTTTGAATATATGAAATATAAAAATTGAAAAAGATTCAATAAGCATAAGTAGTTACCAACAATCCAACAAGCAGTATCATTTCCGACCTAATAACTAATCATTCCAAATGATCATAATGAATGGAAAATCTGAGAACCTATCAGCGTAATATAGTAATTACTAGCTGACCGTGTATGTATGTACTTATAGATGTAACTTCTCTCGTTCGCAAGTCAAACTGCAGGACAGTAAGGCCCACTTAGACGACAAAGCTCTGTGATCGTCCCCTTTAGCAATCCGACTCCGCCCTGCCCACCGGTGAAACGTCGCAAGCGACATCTGTTTGTTGTGCTGCAATTATTTATTAGATCTGATAAGGGCAGAACGAAAATGTTCGTAATGCTAAAAATTTAATTTATTTCTTTAATTACTAATTGGACACTGGAGTTTTGCATTAATGCAGACGGAACGCTTATGTAATAGTATGATTTTGTGGTATGAACGATATAGTTAATCAATTAAATAGTAAAATTCGTAAAAGTAGAGATTTTGTAGAGAATTTTTTAACATTTGCAATAATAATTAAATAAAAAAAAAATCTTGAGAATTGACAGTCTTTTTAGCATTTCGAAGGGTCTTTCTTCGGTGATCGCAAATTGCAAAAGCACTCAACTACCTACTGACCAAGTTTAATTATATTTTGAGAATTTTAATTGTGCCATACACACAAAGAGAAAAGGAAGAGAAAATAACTCGAGACCGTATGTACTTTTGCAGTAATTCGTACTGTTGTTCTGTTAACACTCGGTAAAAAGTATAATGTCCTGGTTGTGCTGATAAGGAGTTTTGATTTTTGTTAACTTTAATAACAATCCAACACAGAGACTTAGATTTTCAGTTACTTACATAAAATTTGATAAGCTTGACAAATCAAACAAAACATTAAACGAAATTGCCAACAGGGCACAACAAAAATAACCCTGTACAATGAAAACAAACACAATGAAACCCCAAAAATTGTGAATGATAAAAACAGTAACAGTTTCATACAAAACCGGCGTGTCGCTTACGCCGTTTCGTTCCGCGGCGGCAGTATTAGCGCAATGTCGCATCTTCTGAGGGCGGCGGGATCAAAGGATAGGTACACACCAACCGCTCCCATTGATGTCGCGCACAAAGGGAATTGATTGTTGCAAACCTCTTTTTAAAAAAACGCACATATAAAGAGAGGGTTTGATCACGCATCTGTCTTTTTATTGTTCGGGGTACAGCCTTTGTTTCAGTACATAGGCTTTGATATTCGATATTGTGTAGTGAGGGTTGATTGGCGTTTCATTAATTTATCTTTGACACAATTATTAGCCTTTTAAATTGGCAATTTAATTACCTTAGGATTTCTATTTGATGTTATTGTTTAATATTGTGTTCTGAATATTTTTTGCAACTTAACTTTATCCATTTAACCCTACTAAAATGTAATTATATTTTTAAACTTTAAAAAAAATAAAAAATGTAATCATTATTTCAAGCATAAAATATTAAGTGTTAATAGTTAAGTTAAGAGTATCTTAAATTTGTTTCTTAAAAAAAAGCCAGCAATAGCAACATATCCACCCCTGGATTTATTAGATAACATCAGGCGAGTCTATAAAGGGGAGGGTGGATAATTAAATGAGATCTCTTTCATGTGGTTAATTGTACTGTAGCTGTCAATCATGTCATAATAATATGTGTGCCACTGCAGCTTATGGATTATAAACTTTAAGCAATAATTTATCATCTGAAAAGCCAATCTTGATGGAGAGGACTGAATGAATGTATGTATATGTTATGGGGAAATGATACTAACAGGGATTTGATCCTTAGGGCATTTAATCAAATCACACACAATATAAGAACACAAATCTAAAGGCACATTTCCCTTACAAAAGCCATTGATTAATTTTATAGTACTACTAGCTGACCACGCAAACATTGTTGTGCCATATAAGTTTGAGCGCTAAAATGACTATTAAAAAATAGGGGTTGGTGATAGAAGGGTGAAAATTTAGGGTTATATGTATTTTTTAATGCCGCATTATAATAAAATAACAAATTAAAAAAATTACCCAAAAAATAAAAATAAAATATTAAGGGTGGACAACCCGTATCACTTAGGGGTATGAAAAA
>DWIY01001038.1:0-10927 GCA_018248615.1 Erynnis brizo brizo
TCCCACGGGAACGGGAACTATGCAACTTTCTGTTTTAGAAGTACATTGAATAGATAGTCTAATTTAAGGGCAGGGCGAAGCCTGCCGGGTCCACTAGTGTATAATAAAATTTCTAATTAAGTAAGTAGGATAGTAAATGACTTTAACCTGCATAATAAGTAAATAGCAAGCAAGTCCTGTCACTCACCTTGGTTGTAAAGTCGCGTCATGATGACGTCCATGGGCGTTAAAGCAAAAGTTTTAACAACCGCGCCGAGGTTGCTGGCCACGAACGCTGATAGATACTTCGACTGCTGGCAGAGGTTGTTGTTGTCCATCCATTCTTTGCACCTGGAAACAAGAATAATACTCATTAGTGGTAGAAAAATAATTCAACAAATATTGGACTAAGGCCTGACCTATTGTTTCCATTCAAAGAGGGATCCCATCATTGGGTCACTAACTATTGATATCTATTAGGTGAGTAACTCGCGCGCAGTCTGAACGCTCCCATACTTCTAAGGTCGAGATTGTTAGTGCGTGTACGACTGTACGTATACGTTTACGCACGAGTTAAATTCGTATGAACACGCGTTCAACCTGAACGCGGCCTAATGTAAAAATATATTCAATGCCATTTAAAAATATTGTAATGCAATAGTGAAAAAATGTTACAAGTAAATTAAACTCTCTTTTATGGGACAAAACAATGCATCAGGTATTTTATCTTGTTAAAGTTACATGTAATAAGTGTATGATTAGGTATAGGTTTTCTCGTATCTCTGTCAAACAATGAAAACAAATTTGTTTTATACGTAAGTAATTATCGGAAACATATCCTACCACATTAATATTATTGTAAATAGCGCATAACACTCTTTCGTCGCAGTAGTTACAGATATCACAATGTTTACGATTGCTACGTAAATGGGGAAAATATCGGTTTCCGGTTTCTTTGATGTAGTACCGGCTAGGGCTGTGATTGGCTTAGAACGCTGTACGTGTATGTAACGAGTAACGACACAGTATTCACATCATCAGCGTAATGACGCAGAGCGAAAACGAGATGAATGCGCTCAATAAAGCTGTGACAAAGGGTGACGAATAAAAACATACAAATAGATAGAAAACGGTATAGCGGTGATAGCCCAGTGATATAGTTATAGACAAAGATAGAAAACCCAACTCTTATTAGGCCAGCGCGGTGGACTAATGCCTACATCCTACTCATGGTTAGAGGAGATCCGACCCTGCAGTCATCAAAAAACTCATTAATAAAATGACATACTTACACTGCATACGAAGCGATCTGAGAGGCGGAGCCGATCGAGTTCCTCATCATCATTCCGTGGGCCCCCCTCCATAAGCCACTCAGGCCATTTTCCTTATAAATCTTCAAGATGGCATACGACATCCCAGTGTGTGCGTGTTGCGTGCCCACTGCTATCTGCCTCGAGGAGTATGACATGAGTTGCGTCTTGACCAGCTGAAGTGGGCTCCCGAAGAAGGCGCCTGCCATCCCAGCAATGGACCCAAAGAATAAACTGTTCACAAACTTAGTATTCTTCTTCTCATCTCTCAGTAATCCGTAGTTGTCTGCGTGCTGGTATATTCCGAGCCTGAAAACGACATTTTAAATAATGATAGCTGAACAAAATGAACTAAAAATACTTGAGCGCTTTGAAAGCATCCATACATGCATTATGTCCTTTATTCTAGAATAAAGCTGTTAATCATCAGTGGGTTAAGTTATCTCTATAACCATCATACATTATCATCATCATACATTATATAAATCACCAGAATGGTTTTCTTAAAAAATTAGGTTTCTATTTAATGATAAAATTGGTGTACACTGAGATAAGTAATATATCTCAGTGTATAAGGATGTATGCAGCCTTATTCTAGAAGATAACCAGCCATTATTATATCTAGCTGTTATAAATTTATCGAAAGCTGTTATTTATAAAGAAATCATGCCCTGCATAGTAATAAATTTGCTAGCAACACTACACTACAGTAAGTATAAGTGTTTGAATTTTACAATGTTTGGGAAAAAATATTCAAGAAAGATGTTACACACAAACTTTGCAAATAACATTAATGTTTGCTTGATAAGCAGAAATTACATAATACTTCGAATTTTGTTAATTTGCATTCAAGTTTACTTTATCTAAGTCCACCAGAATAAGAAATCAACAAGACATGTGCCTCTCAATAATAATGTATCATGATACTTGTTGAAAATAGTTTAAAAATTTATCAGTTTATCCAATATTACTAAACAATTATTCTTCATAAATGTCACATTACCTCAAAGTGAAATACACCTTTGTTAAAACATTAGGACTCAGGCGCATTGTACTATAATTTTGGCTCAATACAAAACAAAAAAAATATAACAAGCAACACATTCTTAAATAACCATGCAAAAAAAACCTACCTTACCCCATTCACCACCAGCTGAAACCACAGTGCGGGCACTAGACCTTTCTGTAGCGCGGCCAAGCCATCATGCTTCACGATAGTGTACATCGCATGGGGTATGTTCCTATAGTGCACCGCATGCTGCCCTCTGGCCCGGAGCTCTCCTTGCAACTGCATCCGGGTCTTCACGACGTCAAAGGGGTTACTGAAGAACCCTGCACCCACTCCCGCCAAACCTCCCACAAGGAAATCCATTGTGCTATGGAGGACACGGTTTTTTCAACTTTTTTGAATAACTGAGAGTTGTTGGTGTTAGTTTTTGGATGTTTTCGTGTAAGGTTGTTATTTAGGTTTACTTTTTTGACACAGCATTTCACATTATGATGTTGGTTTTACAGTAACACAAAATTTGGTGTAAAAATTGTCTTATGATCGAAAGCATTAGTTTATAATTACAAAAATATTGCAAATATGTTGGTACCTGTGGTTATGGTATTTGTTATTACTGTGTAACCTGCATGATAGTTTTTGAAGTGACACAAAGACACACACACATTAAATGTTTTTCTAGTTACACAAATAAATCTAGGCATAATTCATAAAAATTTTTGCATTAATTTAAAGATAGGAACAAGACTGACCTTAATACCAGTTTTTTAATTAAAATATTAATGCCAATTATAGAATAAAACACCTGAAACTTACATTATATGTACTTAAACCATAAACCATCAATCGTTAATCTCAAATTTGAAATTTTAAAATACTAAACCACAATAAAATTAAAATCGTACTTGTTCTTAGATAAACCCTGAACGTATTGTGTTTATTTTTTACTGATGTCCCATTGATCTTGGCTCATCTTTGCAGTGGCGTAATAGGCCTAATTTTTATATCACTCCGTCATGATAGGGTAATAACAAATACAACGAAATTACGAATGATACTTGCTTATCTCTACAACTTTGAAGAGCAACATTTTAGTTTTTTTGAAGGATAGATATATAAATGAAATTTTTAAGTACCTGTTGCCTGCATGAAAGGGATCTTCAAACCTTCCTAGTCCTACTGTTTTCCAGACTTCGTCGTATAAAGTTCACATAATGTGCCGCGTGCAATTTCAAACTCCACCAACATCGACTATCGAGTAAAATTGAGAAATTTTTCCAGGAAAAATTATCTAGGGATGGCCTTGGATCGAGTAAACTAAAAAGAAAATCGATTTTTGAAAATCGATTCTTACGTTCGTTATATAACTGTAATTGTTAATTTAAAAGTAAAGTTTATCAAAAGTTGGTTAACAGTTAGCACCAGCTCTTTAAAAAAGTCTATTAGGTATATCTTTTATTATTGTGTTTAGGATTAAAATATATTTTTACTAAAATTATCTTGCTTACAACAAGTAAAATGTGCTAAGTTTATTTAAAAAAATCTGGTAAAAATTAAAAAAACTTTAAACACGCTGTCAAATTTTAAAAATGAGGAACAACTTCCACCTCTAATAACTTCAATGTTATTCAAATCAACTTTTATAATTGATTTCAATCGATTTTTAAAAGCGCTACATTCCTATTTTTTGTTTCGTAATCGGCTGTCATGACAATGTCATCCGGGTAGCTGCCGTAACTTGACATTGACAGTAATCAGCTGATTATGAACTGTAAAATAACGTTCGGAAATTCTCAGTGGTTTGAACCTTATAAAATAAAAATTTCTAAGAAATATTTCACGATTAATTTTTTCAACATTTATTTGAGTAAAGACTTATTTAATGAAAGGTTATTTCTGTTTTGTGTTTCATTCTTGATTATTCCCCTTTGAGTATCGATTCTATAAAGTTATGTACCTAATATTAACATTTGATACATGTATTTTAGCAAATTCAAAATAATTATTTATTATCAATGTCTGGCTGGTTGTATAATTTTACGTCGGACTCAAACAATTATGACATTAAGTATATTGCGCATGTTGTAGGTACTTCAAAATGATATAAATTTATAGCGAAATAAATCGGTTATAAAAATTCTCAAAAATTATGAAAAGTGGTTTAATCTATTTCAAAAGACATTAAAAACGCATGAATCTGAAAAAAAATATGAAAAATGGCTGTCTCTAATGCTATGTTTCTCTTTGAAGTAGTCGTCGAAAAAGTTAACAGTATGGTTGAGAGCCGACAACTTATCATAAGAAGTGATTTTGCTGATATATTCTCTCTTGAACTGAAAGATCCAAAGCAAATGCATATTGTGATTCCCGAACCACCACCGTTACCACCAGATCCACCTGGAAAAAAAGGAAAGAAGAAACCACCGAAACCAAAAAAGGGTAAAAAAGGAAAAGAAGAGGAGCCTCCTCCAGAGCCCGCGATACAATCAGGGCAGTCAGTTTTGTTTACAAGTAGCGCTGAATTCTTGATTCAAAGTATGAGGAAATTTCCGATGGAACTATCACTTTGGAGCAAAGAAGATAATCTTACTTGTATAGGCAGTACCGGTGTGCCCTGGGATCCTATTTTTCTTAAATATTTAGAGAAGATTTGTAATTGCGAAGAACCCCCGCCAGTAACTTTAAAAGAAGATTACAACATATTTGAAGAAGGCACCGCTAAAATCATGGCACTGATAGGCATACAAGTTAAATTAACCTACTTGACGGATAAAGTAACGACAGCCTTCCGTACTCTCTCTGAAGATCCAGCGGTGAAAAAAGTATTATACACTGGAATTAACTCCAAAACAACTTCGTATATTTGCACTTTAAAAACTACCGATGAAGTATTTGAAGAAAATTGTAATAAAATAGAAAACAATTTCATAAAAGACAAACCGAAACCTAATAAGATTGCTTTCGCTGATTATAAAAACGCTCCCGGTGCTAACCTCACCTTCTTTAATGAAGGCGATTATTGCTGTATGGGTAATGCTGACAAACCTCCTGAATCAATATACAAGGCACCAGAAACATGCCCTTCCGTTGATTATATTGTAGATTATGTCAGAAAAATCATAGTTTCATGTAACGATAATATGAGAATGTTGACACCACGGCCAACGATAAGGCCAAGAGTAAAAGCGACCGACATAGACAAATTATGCTATTGTAAAGAAACCAGTTGGCCTGCTGGTAAATTTGCAGAGCAATTCAAAAACGAAGCTCAATCTGAACCTTGCCCCATATGTATCAATGCAGGCAAGAAGCCCGAAGGCTCTCGGGCAGCCACATTTGATATCGCTAATATAAGAGGTCCTTGTGGTAGACCTGATTGCAGAATAGCAAGGGATCTAAGAGCTTATATTGAAAATCTAGTCGAAGAAGATAATAAAGAAATCAATATTAACGAAATAATTGGACCATGTGGAAGTAAAGAATGTACACTTGCTGAAAAAATTCAGGAATTCTTGCGTCATGAAGGAATATTTAGTGAGGGGAGTAATTTGGAAGGTCTATCCACACAGTGTGCTTGCGTGAAACAAATGCAGGATGCATTAAAAAAAAAAGAATCCTGCGATTCTTCTTGCCCTCAAGAATGTGATGACAGCGATAGTGAAGCAAGTAGGTGTGAAGGCAAAGGTTGTCCCTTTAGCAAGAAAGGTGAAGAAAAACGGGTTTACAATGTTTATTACTTTACTGTAGAACATGACATAGACAAACAAAAATCTGGATCCAGCTCACCTACCGACACAGATCAATCTTCCAAGTTTAAATACTGCTCTACAGAATGCCCCTCCATGCGAGCTTCAGAAAAAACTTCCTGTTCTAAAACCGTGTGTTCTTCATCGAATGTCAAAAAAGAAACCGGAGAAGATTCTGATGCTACGAAATGCAAAGATCCAGTTTGTCCCAGCGCTGCTGACGTTCCTGCAAGTCCAGCAGATAGTGAAATAGAAATGGACTTTGATGAAATTCATAATCAATGTTGTGTAAAATCTTGTGACGTGGCAGAGAAAGTTAAAGATTTTATCGTCGATGGAGTTTTGAGTAAGCAAAAAAAAACTGTTGAACCGGATGATCCGTGTTACTGCGATTGCGTTTGTACTTTCAAATTTACGAAAAAAACAGCGTATTGTGCGGTATGTGGCGGATACGAATGTTTGGGAGATGATGTCAATGAGATGCCAGAGTTTGCCAAACCACACCCGTGTCCAGTTTATCATAAACTGTATGACAAGAAATACATAAAGGTTCCAAGCCCATGGCCAGAAGAGACTGAAACAAAGAAACCACCTGATACAGCCAGCACAAAAAGTTCAAGAACTGTCGGTTCGAAGCTAGGCGCGGATAAAAGATTAACCAGTAATCGATCCACGAAAAGCTTGTCCGAAAGAAAGGATAAAAGCGTAGAGAAAGTGAAAAAGCCAAAAGAGGAAAAGAAGAAGGTTGGGAAATTTACAGCTAACGTCGAAACCCATCGTGTGTATTTTTCTATTTTTTATCGTACAATTTAATTTTCTTCATAAAATTCCAATGGAATTAAGTTTGGAACGATTTAACTTATCCGTTTCTTTCATTTTAGTTCCACCAGTAATTAAAAAGCCAATAGAAACAAAGTATCCATATCCTCCTGTCCCAAAACATATGGGATGGAACTGGACTGCTGAAGATACACCTGGATTAAAGGTATTTATAATTTTTTTAGAAATTAATATACTAATGAATTAGTTTTTCCTAATAAATAAATTTATTATTATTCAGCCTAGACCTAAGTGGAGACCTGGAGCAGCAAATAAAATTTTAGTGAGGAGATACAGAGCTATGCGAGAAGGTGTGGATATAATAGCAAAGAAAAAAAGGGCCATGATGCAGCGAAAAAAGAAAATAGAAATGAAACCAACATTACTTGTAAAAAAACTTGATGGTGAATATACTGTACAAATGGAAGTATTCAAAAAATATTCTAAAGAAAGACTGCTTTTCCAATATCCTTATGATGAAAAACCACCGTTAGTTTACACAATTGGTAAAACTGAAGAAGAAAAAACGAAGATTAGAAAGCAACGCGAAAGAAGGGAACGAAGGGAAACAAGAAGAAAAAGTCGTTTATTACAATCGACATTTAAAGATAGATGCCAGGAGATTTGTGTTAAAGCATACAATCAAGCTATTGGTTTGCTACCGTTGCCAAATCCGAACAGTCCAGACTGTCCATGTCATACTGAAGCGGCTAACAATATAAGCCCGCCAATAGATTCTTGTTCTTGCTCGGAAGAAGGAAGTATATCAAGTAGTGACACCGATGGAGATGACTGGATCATAGAATTTACACCACCTGCCGCTCGTTGGGATATGAAAGCAAAACATCCTCCGGTACTAGCAGATAATGAAAGCCAGTACACCTACTTGGATTACAAAGTTAAATTATTCGATAAACACGGCAATCCTGTACCTAGGTTCTTTAAGGGTCCCGATGGAAAAACGGAGTGCAGCGATCTAGGTGGATTTTGGGGTCCCGGTCACGTTTGGCTGGAAATTACTAAAGATGGATATATAGGTCCCGACAATCGTTGGGTACCAATGAATTTCATTGGCCCTGATGGGATGTTCTATTCAGCTGAAGAAGGTTTCTTTACTGATAACAGTGGGCAAAATTTGAAAATTGGTGTAGATGGCTATATTGATAAGGAGGGTAAATGGGCTTGGTATTCAAAGAGATTGAGAAGCCCTAAGTCAAAATCCACAGCTACTGGTGCCACTTTTGCTTCGAAAAGAAGTGCAAAACCAGAGCCGCCAGGAAAAGCAAAAGTGCAAATTAAAGGAGAACCGGTTTCTCCCACTAAAGACAAAAAAGGAGCTGGGCCAGCTAAAGGTACACCCGATAAAAATCAAAAAGTAAATAAGACCGTTTCTTCTTCATCGAAAAAGGGTAAAAATGCAATTGTGATGAATATATCGCCATACTATGAGAGGTCTTACTCACCACAATGTTACAAAGAGCGCATGAAGTGTAACATTGACGTAAAAACACTAGCGAAATACAGAGAAATAATGCAGGGACTACAAAAATATGACGATATATGTGAAATTAAACCCGCCACTATGACAAATAGGGCTTCAAATACGCCTAATAAGAAAATATCACCCTTTACAATTCGTGATAGTCTGTATAAATATGCACAGGTAAAAAAATCACGATCTATTTCTCCTGTCTAGCCACTGACCTGTATAGTACTTGTATATATACAGGTCAGTGTGTCTAGCTATAATTTAATTATTTTTTATAATAGATGAATTTTATAAGCCAGTTTTTGTTTTTGTAATAAAATATTTTATTCCTAAAAATTGAAATCCTATTAATAAACCCTTTTTTTTAATTTATTTATTGATTATTTAACTAGCATCATAAGTTTTACAAAATTATTTCATGCAGAGGTCATTGTTAAAAAAACAGCAGACAAGTAGATTTTAAAGGAACATTCTCGAAACAGTATTAAAATGAGTAAAAACTTACTTTAACATAATGTTTCATTATTTTACATTAAATGACCAAAACAAAAACAAATGACCAAATGCCAAACTTTTGATTGACATTATCAATAATTTTTCGGCCTCACAATAAATTACAAGTTTGTTTTTCATGTTTTCAATAAATATTAGGTTTTAAATGTAGATTTATATTTTCCGTACATTTAGAAGACAATAATATGGCTCTTTCGGATTCAATGTTTTTATTTGAGATCATTGTAGAAGAACTGGAAAGTTTTATTAGCTGCAAAGAGTTTTGTATAAAGAGTGAATTTAAAGATGTTTTTACACTTTATTTAAGAGAACCAAAAAATTGGGCTAAACAGCAAGGGAAAAAAGTATTTCCATCAAAACGGAAGTCTAAGCTTAGACATTCGTCAAGTTTTCAAAGCAGTTCCTCAAAGACGAGGCTTCAGACAGGTCAATCGATATTACTGGCTAATAGCGTTGAATGGCTTGTTACAAATATGAACAGACATCAACTAGAATTATCTCTTTGGAGCAAAAAATACCCAAAAAAGAAGTTGGGTAGAACTTATATACCCTGGAGTAAGTCATTCTTTAAATATTTAAAACAAAAAGACCGAAAACAACTGTCGTCCGTTAAAATTAAAGGCACTTACAATATTGATAATGGATCTTCGACCAAATGTATTGCTTTAATAACGTTGAGTATGAAATTGACGTATCTTAGAGAGGGTAATATGACAGGTTTACTGGGTAGCATAGGCAATAGCGCTCCTAAGCAAAGTAATATACAGATTACAGACGATAATAATGGAAACAAAGTGGAATCGAATATTGATAAAGGACCAGAAATGTTTTCCAAAGATGATAATAGCAGAAATCATCGTGTTAATATTGTCATAAGTGACACAAAAATTAATAAAAGCTGTTCAAATAATATTTTTATATCAAAATCATTATCATCAATACATAAAAACGAAAATTTAAATCTCTTAACATACATATTTGGATGTCCTAAAGGCCACTACGGGAATCGGGTATATTGTGTCAATTATTTTACTGTTGACAATGGTTCATTGGGACAGTCAGATTCTCCTAAGGCTCAAGAAGGTGACGAGCCGAAAGGAAGGTATCATTTAAAATTCTGTCACAGCAATTGCCCAGTGAAAGGAGACGGGACAGGGTCCTGTACTCAAAGTGTTTGCTCCTTGGATTTACCAGAAGATGCTGACAATCTCGTAAATTTTACGAAATGTGATAAAATTACTTGTGAAAACAAAAAATACAGGGAGCCCATGCCTCCACCCGATGACCGTATTCTGTTAGATTTAACTAATATGAGTAGAGAATGCTGTCATTATACTGAGAAAATAGAAGAGGTCGTAGGAGGAGTTGCAGGAAGAATAAAAATTGGCGATGATCCTTGTTTTTGCACTTGTGAATGTAGATTTGGTTTTACAAAGAAGACTACTTATTGCACCGTTTGTGGTGGCTACGAAAAAATCGGAGAAGAAATGGTACCCACACTTGGGAATCAAATGCCATTTCCATGTCCAATATTTCACAAGCTTGTTGATAAAAGTAAATTGAAGAACTGGAGCACTTCGGGCAGTGACAGTAAAAAGAAAGGCGATGATAGTCTAAAAAGTATGAAGGTAGGCTCGGGTCAGAAAGCCGCATCGACAACCAAGCGACCTACATCAACAAAAAGCGTTGAATCCGAAAAAGACTCAAAAAAGGGAACAAAGAAAAAGAAAGACGATAGATTCAAATTTAATTACGGCTACAAAGGTATACGTACGTATTTATTTAATTTTTTTTACAAATTTCTTTTATTTTATTTTAATTGTAAATGGAGTCTACACTACTCTAAACTATATTTGCTGCATTGTTGATAATAAAATACCTATTCATTACAAATTTTATGCATTACAGCTCCCCAAATTGGACACGGTGAATGCGCAATGCCATGCACAGGGACTCTTGGTTCAGTCCCAAAGAGCATGGGTTGGTTATGGACCGCCGAAGATATTCCTGGAATGAAAGTAAGTACACAAAAATAAATCATACACTAGTCTACCGTCTAGGCCCA
>DWIY01001039.1:0-10926 GCA_018248615.1 Erynnis brizo brizo
GATAGATTAGATAGGCTACGTTTTACTACCGAAAGTTTGTGAGCGGGTAACACCGCGGGACACAGCTAGTATTATGTAAATTGTATTGTTAGGCCCACCGTTATTGTGGCGACGCATCGCCACGCGCTGGTAGCTGTACGACTCTCTTCTTTCTTAGTTCAATTCAGTTTCTTGTTCAAGCAACACATGGTAATTTTATTTGCGAGAAACCCAACCTTGTAGGTCACTAATGGGTACAGACGTGTCAATAAAAGACGCTTTTAATGTGTTGACAGCTCAGGTAAGTACATCCAGTTGGAGGCCAGAGAATCGGCCGTCCGCGGCTTATCTACTAGACTTGGTGCTATAAGCCGCGTGACAGTAGCCGACTTCCATATTAACACGTTTATTTCCTTCGACACGCCTAGCGGGTAGCGGGTTCTTGTAAAATTCACTAGCTGTGCCAGCGACCCGCCTGGTGTGCCAAAACATAGGTAATGAAATGACATAATATAGGTGTCATCGCTAAAGCGTTTGCGAAAATTGACAAGGCAATGGACGTATTAAATATTATGGTTGTCCCAAACGTGTCTCCGGCCACTAGTGTTGTATGGCTTGCGTGTACTCTCCAAGAGCCCGGCTCATCAGTATACATATAAAACTACGGCATTTTAAGGATATCTACATCGGCAGACGGGCCGTAACTGCGATTGTACCTGCCTATCGATCAAGGCCTTAGGACTTCGAAGTATGGTTGTCTCAAACGTTGATCCAGCAGCTAGTGTTGCCCATCGGTCAGTCCCATGTGTCCCGCTACCGAGGCGAGTATAAAACGAGTAGGAGCGCGCGCTCGCGTGTACTCGCTGTGCGCAAGGTCAAGTGCACGCTCAGTCATTGCTCTGAGCACCCGCGCCACTGGACTGACCGCCGCTCAGGTAAGTACATCCACTAGTAGCTCTAGGATGCACTGGAATAACTTTGTGTGTAAATATATTGTGAAAAGAATGTGAGATAGGGACGGGGTAATTTTTATTCTTTAGGTTTAATTTTATTTGTTTACATTTCGATAGTACAGGTATTTAGCGTTTTCAGGTTTAGTAAAAATTGTTGCGTTTTGACAAATACGAAAAAGCAATCAGTTAAGTCCAGTTGAAATTAAATTTTGTGTGTTTTTTACAAAGCAAAATGTGTTTACTACCACGCTATAGTATAATTTAGTAAATTTAATGCCAATAACATTAAGATACTTACCATTAATTAGTTTGTAAAATGTGTGAAAAAAAGCTGAGTAAAATCTTTAAAATAAGACACAATTTCTTATTTAAAATTTCGCTTAAGTATGTTGCTAATTTTATTATTATTAACAGTTTAATTTACACAGAAGAATATAATTTGTTAATTTTCCATGTAGTGGAATAAAATAACAATAAGCAAAACCTTAAAATAAGTGCTTTAAAGTTTGAACATAGGTAATAACCATGTCAATACGCTGATAGTTATGACAATTACTCAATATCTATTGTTATTGAATAACTTCATATTAACTTACCCGTAACTTTAAAAAATGTCCTTCTACTATGTATTTATACTAATTATATTGTTTATTTATTTTTAAACATCGCATCCAAGGTTATTTTTCCCATCGGCATCGGTTGCCGATCCTTCAAGTGTAGTAAGCACATTACTAACAGCTTTAAAAACCAACTTGTAATAATTCCTCTCAGGTTTTTTTATTACCCGACAACTGACAAGTACAAGGAAAGCTTAAATAAGTTTAGTGCAAAAATCTGACTTGATTCTTCACGTCAATAAATTCTAAATAATATTTAACAATACCTACTCATGTTGATAGAATGGTAATTGTTGCCGCACTTTTTCAAAAACATATTTTTTTTATTTGTCGTTATCATACGTTTATCTTTTGTTAGAATTTGATCATAAGACATCCTTAAACACATTTAAGAAATTAAAATATCAGAGTAAGCAATCAATTTTTTTTATAAAAAAAACGTAGATAGAGAAGCACCTATTTTCAATGTAAACGCGACAATAAGAAGACACTCGGTACAAATTACAGAAGTTAGCGATTTAGTGACAAAATTAAATATTCTGAAAACGTGAAGTGATAATAGAAATATCTCCCAAGTTTTCAATTTCTTAATAAAAAACAAAGGTGTCGGTTTGTTTTTTTTTTTACTCTTTCACGCACGGACCAAATAACCCGTTTCATAATTTTTTTTGCAATAGTACTAAAATTTTAATACAACCGTAATAAAGGCATGCTAAAGTTACTTTACTCAAGAATTTAAAAGCGATGCAATTGCAAACACAACTATACACATACTTAATTTCCACAAATATTGTTATACAATATAGCAACTTACCTACTTTGTCTCAAACAAAAGCTTAGAATTCTCAAGCAAAAAATAAAAAGGCAAGCTGTAACTAGTATTTTATGTCAAAATGTAATAATTACTTATATTATAGTTTTAAAACAAATTCAACTAAAATTGACAGCACTGCTATACTAATTGAATGTAAACTCCAGTTATTCAATTAAGCAGAGGAGCCTCACTAGTCCTTATCTACTTAACAAAAAACTTACACGATATCATTATAAACTCTAATACATCAAAAAAGTTCTGTAATTTTTCAAGACAAGCTCTAATACCAGCTCATTTATTATGCTTGTTTCTTCTTAGTGCTCATTACATTCTGTTTTAATTGCACTTTATATCCGTTTGTTCCTTCGGGCGATGTAATTAGATACTACATTGCTTTTCAATGGCTTACTGCTTTTTGTGATAGGAATGATTCAATGATTAGCGAGTTATTGATTGGTGATTTCCTGCCATCACCGGTGACATAATTATAACAGGCAATAAAACGATTGCAATGTCGTTTACCGTTAATCACAACTTTTAAAGTTGTTCAAATTAGGTCTTGCTTCATCCGTGATCCGTGATTAAAGTGAAGTATAAAGATTGCCTTAAATTTTTGCATAATATTGTTATCTGTATCGGAAATATAATTCCTTCCTTTCGGCCCTTCATAGTCCACTGGACCACTCTGTCCTTTGAAGCCAAAGGTATCTGACCGTCTTCTTTTTCATCAGTCAGTCCACCTACGTAAAAGAAGTCCTCTTTCTGTACTCCTTTTGCGTAGACGCAGTCTCCATTCCAGGACCTTTCTCATCCATCGGTTGTAGGTTCTTTAAACAATGTGTTTTTCTTTCTTTCTTTCAATTTAAACCCATTGACACCTTAATTTGCAAACATTAAAAGCTATGTCGGTTATCTTCTTTCTTGTATGGGTTTTGTCGTTTTAGATTCTGTCGTATAAAGAAATATCGAGAAAATTTCTGTCCCAAGAAAGAAGTTAGAGACATTTTCACGAAACATAATCCTCGTACCTATTAGGTTTCTTTGCTCAGGAAATTACCATCTGCATACAGAACGCTGCCAGAATACTGGGCACAGTGCCACATAAAGAAATTTTAGATAAGTAATTTGTTTTTGTTGTCAGTATATCTCAACCTACATTAAAATCAACTCTGAAACCATTTCTTCATAGATAAAGAAAATAAATCGAATTTTTGTACACAATCATTTCTCTGTGAAGTCGGCTTTAAACGTATTAGTCGATCGAGTGTAGAATTAAATTTCAATCCCGTAAGTTTAAATGTCAACGTATCATAATATCGTTCAAGCTATAACCATTTTGATTAAAATCGTGAAACCTGCAGTTGTTTTACGATTAAACTCAGTATACTTTAAAGCTTTCTAAACGATTATTCATGAAATTTAACGTCGTTGTCATAAAATTATTGGATAAGTACACCGTAACCATAGATCTATGCGTAAACGAGTCATTAATGTATGATCTTAGAGTCAAAGGTCAGTCGACCTTATAATTATATGAATTTATATGCCGTTTTCTGTCCTTTCAATATCAAATGTATTTTCATCATAATAGTATTTTATTGTTTGTTCAGAATACATGGGCAGTCTTAAACTGTTTGAGTGTTTAATAAACTCAATGTTCAATAGCTTTATTTGTCAGAACATAATGGATTCCAGGTGGTCAGTCATTATTAGGATTAGATATTATTATGTTCTGTCTCATAAGGCGTGCAATGACTTGACTCAAATCACTTCTAAGTTCTACTAATAAACTACGCGTAAACACGCTTTCAATCAAAAACAAGTAGGTAAGTGATAATTAAATTTAAATTATTTTACTTTTTACGGCGTCGACGGTTTTCCATTAAACACAAATTCACACCCGCCTTTCCCTGTAAAATTCTCAATTTTTTTCGGATGCATTTTTGAGATTAACTATGTATATATGTATATATAAAGTATAAACTATGTATATATAAAGGTATAAACCTTTATTCCAAATTTCAGATTTCTAGTCTCGAATTTTCGAGTTTGCCTTGATAGTGTCAATCAGGACGAATAATTTTATTGGCATAGATTTGAAAACAAGTCTAGTCTTAATATTGCCCCATAAAATAAATCATGAAATGCAGTTCAACTATCACATCGTTAATTGGTCCTGATTCGCGAACGAGAACGCCATAAATTTACCTTTAACTAGCTCTCGCCTACGACTTCGAGAATTTGATACACAGAGAAATAAAAAGTATCAAAAGATAAAATATTTAGAGAATGAATAGCTATATCAATTGGGCGGAATTGCTCAAGATACGAAGTAGATAAGAAAATCTTTCATTTTGCCACAAATCAATTACGTATTTTAAGGAATTTTAGGGATTCACAATGAATTCTATATGTTGCCATAAAAACTTCTCTATCATCTATTGAAAATTCCGTTATAATCAGTTCAGAAGTTGCAAAAATTACCCCAGACAAACAAAAAGACAGAGAGAAAGAAAGGTCTTTAAAAATGTTGTTTATGTCCACCATTTAGCACTTCAGGAAACATAGTTATTTGCAACCACAGACGGACACTTTAATTTTATTTTTATTGAGATACAGATATAAAATTACTAACAACACCATTTCCAGTTGAAATAGGAACATTAGTTAATTGCTGATCGTAAATTCGTATATAATAGGACTTATTTATATGGCTTTCCATCGGTATCAATTTTATGGTTTGCGGAAATAGATACAATTCAGTAAGTGATTGGTTTTTGACAGTTACTAGTCTTCATTTAATTATTTTTAAAATTATTTATGACTATAAAGTAGTGTACAGTAGTATGTCAATAGTAGTTTCTCTGACTTTCCCTTGTTATTCATTTATTGGATCATTTTATTAATTAATGGCAGGAATTCCTAACTCGACAACAGGGGAAGGTTTCATGACACACCTACGCCAACTTCACTTCTTCACTTCGCACTACAATGCAATATTATGCAATACGACAATATTACCGCACATAATATGTATATTTACTGTGATATTACTTCGTCAATTCTTGGACCTATAAATCGAATAGGGTTTCTGTCTTCTTTAGGTCTTTAAAGGAGTGATTACAGCTGCCATTTTAGTATTAATAGGACTTTGTATTCAATTTAATTTAATATTACGTTTCAGATGACAAAATTTTCTTGTTTCATACTTTTTAGACTGATTTCAAGTAATCGGGTTTTAATTTTTGTTTACTTTTTTTTTCTAAACACTATAAGATCCACAGTTTCACAACAATCCACACCGCTTCTGCTTCCATTTCGGGCCAACACTTTTTTATGTATTCTTTTACAAGAAGAACGGTACGCTGTTTGCTCAAGCATTCTTCTGAGCGTCTTGTTTTTTTTGGAAGAACCAATTTCCGAAAGAATTCTACTTCGTCTGTTTGTAATCTTTTGTAGGTGTTGGTTTTGGGGGTCAGTCACGAACAGACACAAAAGGCTTAAACTGTTACTTTTGTAAAAAATATTATTCACAATCAGCAACAGGTTTCGTGAAAAAGATCTTAAAAGATATTTGTTTCCAGCTGTGCGGCTTCTGGGTGCGCATTTAGTCATGTTTTTTTTAATAGTAAACTAGCCCGCGATTTCATTCGCGTGGACTTCGTTATGGGCTTTGTTCTAGAGACATATAAAAATAGTAGCCGTAGCAGTAGCCGTGTGTTTCGGTTGCAAGTGTATGGTTGCAAGAGATACTTTATTTGAGGCTAACGTCTTAGTCCTCATTAGCAGCAAAGCACCCAGATTTTTTTCTCTATTTGAGGTTGGATGCCAAATGGATGAAAAGTCTGGGAATCCATGGTTGCAGGTCTTTGGTGACGAGGATATCCCTTGTTTCTTCTAAACTTCTAAAGTTCTCATAATCAATCATTTAATCATCAAACAATCAAATCATTCTCACAATCAAGTTTACCGAATTATCAGGATCGCGTATCACATAAATAAAGTATGTTTATCAATCAATTAATTATTTCTGGTGAAGGAAATAAAAAGGCTTGATAAATGCGCTAGGGGAAACCCACGGGATCAATAAACATAGTCTATGCTTGACTGATTTCTTCAATTGGCCGCGGTAGGTATTGACTACCGACCTACCGATGTCGTAATGCTTCGACACCGCAGAAAGCATAAAAAATACAATACATGTCGTCAAACAAAAAGTGTACTTGGAAGCACCAAACTCATTAATGGTATAGCTTTTCGATATTTTTATTTGAGTGTTGAAAAGTAATATCTATGGCATAGTTAGGTATATCCTAGTCGACTGAGTTGTGATTTCTTTGGTTTTTTTTTTAAAGTAACAAAGAAAGAGCTTCAAAGGAGAAATACGAATATCTCTTATCTCCTACTAGTACTATTAAAACTATGAAAGTTTCTGAGAATGGATGGATAGATGAATGGATGATGAACAGAAAAATTTAGAATACACGTCTTTTTTAACCTTGTTTAACATATAGAGCACTCTAAATTCATATCTGAACCAAGTTCTAAATGGCAACGTCGCCAATTTGGTACTTTCAATACTATTAGATAATTGTCGCTAACGACGTCAACATACCGTCTCGGTGAGGTATGATTCTAAAGCAACAGACTCCTGAGTATTTTGGACACCAAAACTCTACATAGTCAACATAATATTTAACAGAAAACTAAAGTTGGAAGATAAGTGAGCACGCGCAGTCCCGGGTCAAGACCCTCCTTGCCTCAACAGCGCGTTTGAGCTGTAATCATTCCTAATTGCCTCAAAGCAGCCTGTAGTTTGCTGGCCTTTACCATGACGATAATTTCTAAGACTTAGTCGTAGATGAGACGTTTTTTTAGAGTTAAGGAGTGAAAACAAGACTGCAGAACAACTTATCCTAGCCAATACCGTTATTTGGATGCTTAACGCACTGCCATATTGACAGAGGTGATCTTGACGCTTACCAGTTTGTTTAAACAAACACCAGGGTATTCCTCTCAACGATTTGTTTTCGAGGCTTTCCAATCTTCTACAATGATAACGCGTTGATCCACAATCTGACCACGTCTCTGGTGGAGTTGCAGTACCTTCATCCAGTCTCCAGTAGGAGTTCACAGGAACTTTGTGAGATTCATAACTATATTTATATGGATGTTGCCCCTCTTTCACCTACGAATCATTTATGAGGGTAAGAGGAAGACGTGGAAGATGATCGCCATCGCCTTCCTCTTCTGGAATTGGAAAATTGGATGGCAAATCTCCTTTTCTTAATTTCCTCATGCGGCATATCTTGCTTGTATACCTTTGGACCCATATGTAATCTATGGATATTTTTAGACTGTAACAGTCTAAAAAAGAAACGAAGTGAGAATTTTGTTGTGATTGCTGTGAACTATAACGTTTTTTCTGCGACATCCACATAATCGTATGAACCTTCCTGTTTACCAAGTTAAAGCTTTTTATCATTATCGCTATCTCTAAAACTGTCACCATTGACAGCATCCTGTAGACTGCCGTTCAACGCAATGTAATCCGCCCCTAGCGATTTGTAAACTGATAAATGTCTGGACTTCGAGAGTGAAGTTTTAATTAATCTTTATGTATTTTTAGTATTATCGTATAAGGCTTATACTATAAGCCATCTAGCAGGTCTAAAATAAGAAAGATATTAGGTAGGTAAATTTTTTAAATGCCCTGTAACTGGGGTCGATTCTGATGATAAGTGATTCTCGGTTTAACATAGCTGTTTAGAAATGCATGGATTTTATGCCGTATATTTAAGATGTCGTCAAACCTTGTGAGGCTTTTGACGAATTATTATCCTCTTTCCCATGACTGATAGTCAATTAATAACCCACTGTAGGGTCGGGTCTCCCTCACAATGAGAAGGTTGTAGGCCTTAGTCCACCACACTGGCTTAATACGAATTGGTCTTCACATGACTTTGAGAACATTTTTTGTGATCTCTAAGGGATGCAGATTTCCTCACGAAGTTTTCTTTCACCATTAGGTACAGCAAGTGATATTTAATTTTCTGAAACGCCCATAACATATTCATAGTTCCACTTTGGAGGGACGTAGTTGAATATTCTTCACAGCTCAACAGGTCTTATCTGTAACCCATTAATGACCCACTACAGGGTCGGGTCTCCTCTCACAGTGAGAAGGATGTAGGCCTTAGTCCACGCTGGCCTACTGCGGGTTGGTGGACTTCACATATCTTTGAGAACATTTTTTTGTGAACTCTCAGGAATGCAGGTTTTCTAACAGGTCTTACTAAGGAGTAATTGTGGGACAGAAAATGTTTGCAGTCAAAGCCATTAAGGTCTGTGTGAACCATTCTGAAAATTATACAAGTTAATTCCCCAGTAACTATCTAATGGGTTTATAAGGGACATCTCGATTAAAACTTTAACGATGAAACAATTACGATCGTAGCTTTAATGCGCTGACGGATGGACTAAAAAGACTATATCTCTTTGCATTCCCTGTGTAGGAGACTGACTCACGGTTTATTTTTTAAACCTGAGATAATGCATTTTTTCTGTACGCGTTTTCTGTGTGTATTAAAAGTAGGCGCTTATTTCTACAAACGTCCACTTTTTCCAGAAAAAGGCTCAAGTGAATGTCATGAATACTGCCTCTTCGTAGAGGATCATCTTCATTTTGATTTTTGCCCGATAAACACAATGTTGTCTTCATGCATAACGTATGTTGAACGTTCTATCTAATCGTTGAAAGAGAAAATAATAGTGTACATCTCCTTCACAAACAAACGAGTAGATTATTTAACCAGATCCTAGAGGTCCATCAGAAATGATCTTTTTATACCCCGACAGGAGTTATGCGCCCTTCGCCATGTTGCGGGAAAATAATGAACTAATTTCTTTTACGGGCAATAGTGCAAAATCTGGACATCGACAACGCTATAGATGACAAATGTTGACGACCTGAGTGGCGGAGTGTTTAAAACGCAATACGCGGAGCATCCTGGGATCGAATCCTAGCAGAGTAGATATTTGAATGATGAGTTTAAATTTATGTCTCTGGTCCGGGTGTGTGTGTTTTGTCTTGTCCTAATTTTTGTTTGTCTAATCCTAATGTGAGGCTATGAGTGTGAAGCATCGTGATATAATTATATTGGTGTGGTCATATCAAAGATGTGCCGAGATTGAAGCTTTTATTTTTCTGGCAACTATACTCGTAGCTCGATGTTGCTGCACAAACCTGGCTTATATTTTTATCCTGATGCTTGTGGAAGCAGGATGTAGTGACAGGTGTCAGACGTGGAGATTTCAAACGAGCCCGGATTACTCGTGCGTTCTGATATAACCAGTTTAATGATAGGGTTCTATCTGCGCTTACTCTTAGTGTTTTTAAATTATCTAGGTCTATTATGCATATATAGACATTAAGCTTTAAAGGCACGTTTATTTTTACTCCGTTTGGGTGTTCTTAGTTCTTAGTTCTTTTAATGTTCTTAGTTTGTTTTATGTACTTAGTTCGTTGTAAAGTATCCTCTTCCTTATTAAACATTGGAAGGAAAGTCCTAATTGTACGTTATACATACCTACTCGACACTTTAAATGCGATTATAGCCGAGAGCAATTTGCTCCTTTACTTTTTAGGGATTCAAACCAATGGTACGCAACGTCTTTCGTAAGGTTTTATTTGCAACCTGTTATCACTTGACCAACTGTGGGGCTTGCAGATTTAATTCTATTTTCTAACTTTGTAATCTTTGATTCTGTGACTAAAAGTTGTAGAAAATTAAAATTTGCAACAGAAAGTTTTTCTACAAATTTTCTGTGATACTAATATGTTGTAGGTATACCAGATAAACTGTAAAAAACTTTATTCTTATTTTTAAGAGATGGCGGAGGCCACAAATTTGGATTTAACTATACACTACCTCCCCCTAAAGATATGAAAAAAAAATCATTCTTTGACAATGTAACCCCAAATTTTTATGTAAGTAGGTAACTATTCAATTAGATCCTATGAAAATAATTATAGATAAAATTTTAGTGTTTTTAATCTTTTCACACATTTTGCACGTTCTCAGAGAAATTTCTGCACAATTCTGAGTCACTAAATTTGAGTGACCAGCCATGTATATTAGTACCGTTATGTTATGGTAAAGTAAAAAATTCTCGCCTCAAGCGTAGCGAACAAATTCTTTACGAGTAGTTATGACTTTAGAAATAATATTTGCTTAAATTAGTACTTTTGTGTGTGAAGTGTTTTTACATTTTAACTGTAGGAATGACAATAGAGCGGTGATAGCCCAGTGGCTTAGAATTCGACCTCGAATCGAGAGCTCCGGGTTCGAATCCCAGTGGCACGCACCAATGACTTTGTAAAAAAGTTATGTGCGTTTTATAAAATTAATAAGTATGGCCTGTTGTTACGGTGAAGGAAAACATCGTGAGGAAACCTGCATGCCTGTTCTCAAATGTTCTCAAAAGTATGTGAAGTCCACGAACCCGCAGTAGGCCAGCGTGGTGGACTAAGGCCTACATCCCTCATTATGCTCTCACAATG
>DWIY01001040.1:0-10920 GCA_018248615.1 Erynnis brizo brizo
AAAATAATTGTAAAAAATTATACTTATAAATTACAAAAAAGCAAATTGAAAAATGGAATAATTTTATCAAATTAGTGTATTGTCATCGGTCCTCGATAAATCTAAAAAGTTTGAACGAATCTGGCAGTTTAAAGTGGGTCAAAATCGTGCCCAAAAGAGTCGGTTACAAACATACAGATGAAGCTATTAAAAAGCGTGTAAAAAAGAGTTATAGATAAGCTTAATTGATTTATGCCGAAGGGGGCCCAGAAAAACTTTTTTTTACGAAGGAAAAATAATAGTACGTTAATTTCACTATTAGATATATTATAAACCTACTTAAGTGAATCTTCTGTAAACACAGCTAATTTTTGATACTTGATCTAGTCTTGGCAACTTAATGCACTACGCATTATTATGGAAATTACAAATTTGACTTTAATTCAATTATTTCGACGCAGATTACATAAAACCTAATTATGTATGTAAAACGAATGCTGTCATATACCTACTTTATATTACTATGTTGCAGTAACTATGTGAATTGGTTGCTGGTTTTCCATTTCTATGAAAACGTTAGAACATTTTCCTTTTTAAATTACTGCCTGGTGCATAATCTTGAAAACTTTTCGCGGGTTTTCGCCATAATTTCGTCACGAGAATTCATTTTCTGAAATTCCTTTTCACGTGATGGTAAAAAATTTCTAGGAGAAAGCGTCCAAAGATAAGCTGCAAAGATTTAGTGGTGTATGACGATGGCAGCACTAGAGGCGGGGCGCGGAGAAATACCGAGCACAGTTGCCAAAAGTGACTTCACAAATAAAAACTCCTTAATCTTTTTACTTACTCAAAGAAATCTTAACTTATTTAAGAATTTAAGTTACGATTAAGAGATTTTCAAGTAGGTATAAAAAATGAAATTGAAGAAACAAAAAGATATGTTTTAGATTTTTTTAGTTCTTTTTTAGTACCTACCTAGATAGAATGCTCAAATTAAAATGTTTTTTCAAAATCACACTTGATTTTGTTACTGACCCGATATCTAGTTAGTATTGGACGACTGTTCAATTAAAACACAATTGAGTTTCTCTGGAAAAAACCCACAATTAATGCTAATAATCGCTATGTCGAATCCTAAATCATAATAATTAAGTATAATATTTAGCTTTTTTCTATAACAAAATACACTTTTTATTTATGAATGTTTCCTTTTGACCGTTTCCATAGTTACTTACCATCTTACGCATTTTCGCTTACGATCAGGGTCACGTGTCCTGACGCGAATTTAACAATTTTTACCCATACCAAAAGTGCTCAGAGCCGCTAAAGAAGTTTTTACTTCAAAAACTCTACTAGTTGAAAAAAACCTATGATAATATCTGTGGCTCATCACACAAGTACTTTTACGTTACGTTTGAAACCATAATTATTGAAAACCTTCAAGGTGAAGGTAAAAGAATTAGTTTCATCGAATCTTTTAAAATTGTATCCCAACATCCCAAAATTCAAATCCATTTTAAAATATTGATAAATGGTATAAACATGTTTTTTTTTGTATACGTTACAATGTTCACCCCTTACTGCACCACACTGCAGAATTTATAGTCTGTATAAATTTGTCCAACGGCGTAGCTAACAAAATTAGTTATTTAGAGGTGTTTAAGGTTACTAACATAATATTCTGAACACAAACATGCACTACAGCCATAACGCATTCGTTCTAAAATAACTTTATCCTATTGGTTCCACTTGGTATTGTATTTTAACAGTAACATTAATTTTGCAGTATAAAATTAACGGTGTTCTTTAAAGAGTGAATGCACCTAACGTTCTTGAATGTTGGTCTGTCAGTTGCTCATTTTTACCGACTTCAAAAAAGGAGGTTATTGTATCTATTATTTCAATATAAATAATAAAATTTAGCGGCGGTTTAAGCGGTGACAGTGGCTTAGAATTCGACCTCGAATCGAGGGGTCCGGGTCGAATCTCAGTGGCACCAATGACTTTGTAAAAAATAAATAAATAAATATCACCTGCTGTTACGGTGAAGGAAAAGATCGTGAGGAAACCTGCATGCCTGAGAGTTCACAAAAAAAATTCTCAAAGGCATGTGAAGTCCACCAAGCCGCAGTAGGCCAGCGTGGTGGATTAGTCAATCCCTCTCATTGCGAGAGGATACTCGACCCTGTACACTACAGGGTACAATGAGAGGGTCATTAATGGGTTACTGATAATGACCCTTTGTTTAATGATTTTGTTTACTTTCTTTTTCATTATGTACATTACAGCCATAATTATTTAAAAACAAAATTAAACATCCTCAGACACATTGCAAACATATTTGTATAAATTCTTCGAAATACCCGAACGTAAGCCCAATCGCGCCATGTTAAATAAGATGTAATTCCCTACACAAATTGAATACATGATTTTGTTGGCTTACAGGCTTGTTTGCGTTTATACCACCCACGTTTTTACGTAAGCGTGCAGATTTCATTGAAATTGTATTCGAATAAAATTCAAATTCACCATGTGGACGCGCCCCTCGTGTAGAGATTCAATCAAGTAGGGATCGATTGTGATCCCACCTCATTCGTATGAATGAATGAGTAGCCCATAAAACCATCCGCTATTTAATTAAATACATCAATATACATACCCACAATATGATTTAATGTGAAAGACTGGACCAAACAATACAAATTAAATACCTCGCGAGCGCGTTTGCGCTTAATTTGATTTCCACGTCGCTGCGACGTCTCTCTTATTGGATTAATTTATTTCGTTCAGTATACTAGGTGTCTTAATTCAATAATTCTTTTCATAACTGCTTCGTTCACTGTACATTACACAAATTGCGATATTTGTATTCCAGCGTAGTGAATGCAGCTTCACAAATATTAATTATGAACGAAATAGAGAGATCTTTTGTAAATTTCGTAGCGGTAAATAGTAATAGTAAATAGTTTAGTATATCTAACGTGTATGACGTAGCATAGTAATGTATAATGTATCGACTTAATTTAAAATTCACCCACTTCATATTATCGAATGAAATTTATTATGATAATATTCCACTTATAAACATGACCGCAATGATTTTTTTAAATAAATTTGATTGCGGCTGCTGTGGCTTTAAATTATGGTTTGCGACAGCCGCAGCCGAATTGAATTATTGTAAATAATTTGTATCAAAATGAGAAGTTCATCACGTTTTACGTTTATAACGCTACTTTTAATTAATAAGGAACTATACGATTTTTATACTATACAGTTTCGTATATAATAGCACGTATTCAGACAGCAAGACAGAAATCGATAATTAACACGTGTTATGCCGTTAGTTTAATAAAATAAAGTTAACAAAAACTAAAACCCGACTACTAAAAATTACCGTCTAAAAGTATTAAACAAGAAAATATTCTCATCTGAAAGTATTATGTACATACAAGCTATTAAATATTAATCGTCTCATTAATAAATAACTTACACATTGTATTTTAATATATTTAATTTAATACATCATCCTAGTAATATTAAAACGGCAGCCATGGTCATATGCCACTTTTCCCAAAAGCTAAAACTCGCTTACTGTGGCATCAAGACGCTTTGTTTGATATGCTCCTTTTTGCTTTGCCGTAGTTGGGTAAAAAGGTATTAAGTATTGTAGTATTCTTAACTTAACTTGATGGCTAAGTTGATTGTAATTTCCTCGTAAAACCGACTGAGTTTGACATAAGGACTTATTTCAATCTCTGTAGGCAACCAGCAGGAGACTAACTTGAGAGAGTCAATGGAGAGTTACTCTAGCTGATACAATTTTAGGATTACATTCATGGACCCAGTCTGGCAACTCAAAGGATAGTCTTGTTCACACTCACGACTGTTTATCATTCAAATAAACACCTACCCCACAATTAAAACTTTTAAGTGACAATAACTTCGCAGAAAATATTTTTATATATTTATTATGGATCAACATGCTTCGTAATTTGATTTATTTACCAATGATCTCAAATACATTTTAAGTTATAATAAATCATTTACAGCTTCACTACAAACCTTTAGATCTTTAATATCCTTGATCTCAGCAGGTATAGCAAACTGTGCGCCCTCAATCTTAGATACGGATTTTTCGTCTTTGACGATGGCTAGGGGATCCCCAGACACACTTGTCTCTATTGATGTGGTGCCATCTGGGTTCTGTGTTACCAGGATGTTGGCCGGCTCCCCTGTGGCTTGTTCTATACGAACCACGCTGTCTATAACCTGCAATTTGTATTTATGTAAGAAACATTTCAAAGGGCTGATTTTGCAATTAAAGGGTTTCACAATTGTGGCCAAAATACAGAAAATATAAAATATTACATGATGTAAAAAAAAAGAAAATTATTTAAAGAAAATTTATAGCTTCTTTTTTCAGTAGGAATCACCCCTTAGTTAATTTACCACCCATTTATTTTTCCATTTTTTATTAGCACCACAAAAATAGCAAAATATACCTGATGATGTCCAACAATCTGTTGCAACTGATGGACTGTGAGCGTGTGGTCTGTGGGCAACTTGATGGTCTCATGAAGCTCCTCTTTGTCCACCAGCTTGCTGGCCGTGGGCTCCACCACAGTGACGATGCCATCTTCACTCACAGTCAACTGAATCTATCAAATTAGATAATTATATTTTTAAGAATAGAAAAGAAAGTTTTTGTCTTCAGTTATATCAATTACAACAGAAAAAAAAGGAAAGAAAAGTTTTTTTTAATAAGAATGTAATAAAGCAGTTTTCAACATGCTGAAGATAACTGAGCAAAGAGTGATCTGCTAATCACACTAGGCTTCCATGGAAACACATATTGTTATACCAATCCTGAGTTTTTCATATAGATTGCTCCAGTTTCACCCAAAATGCAAAAAAAAAATGTATGAAACCAACTACACAATTCTATCTAAAATGTTCTACTCATTTAATTAGAATTCCAATCTATTACATAACTAAGGCTCTAATCTGAGGATCAATGTGAATGATTAAAAAAAAACAATTAAACGTGGATGTTTGCCACATGATTTATGCAAAAAAAAGAACTAAATAATTACTTGGATATAATTTTGAAAAAGTCTGTAAATTTATCAAAAAATTAGTGCTGATATAATAGCAAATTAATAAAAGATTTCAAGATTTGGGTGCATACAAAGTTCCTTTGGATTTTTAAATAGCAGGCATTATTTTCACATTACATTAAAGAAAACTATAAATTATGCCTATTCTCACTTTTTCAGACTTACCTCGCTGACCTGTTGTGTATTATAAAAAGCAGCGTGAAGGTTAGGATTGGACATTTTATATTACAAATCTCAATATAACAGATACAAATTAAAATGAAGCATGTTTTGCAATACATATCTAGATATTGTGCTTATTTAATAACAATTATATAGTTGCCCTACTAGAAGAACCTATTGATTGAAGAACATATTTCTAGCTACAGCTAAAATATTTTAAATAGGTTTTGAATAAATGCTAGCTATCTGCAATAGGAGTTCATGATTGAGAACCAAGGATAGGTAACAAACTGATTAGTTCTAGCCAAAAAATAACTGGAAGAAATGGCTTAGCGATAAGATTGCTTTTTTGGCACAACTTTATAATTATTTAAGACAATATTTTTTGTACATCATGTACAGTTATAGTATAATTGTATTTTAACAAACCTGTTGATTTGAATGATCTTGCCGTGTAGCTGCCAACAACTGTTGCTGAAGTATATGTTGTTGCTGAGAATGATGTCCCTGAATAAACAAAGATCTATTTAAAACTTGCACTACAAACAACCATTGTAAAAAGTATAATAATGGCAAAATTTCTCAAAAATTCTATCTCTAAAGTAACATAAAAAAGTTTTTTTAATCCAAAATGACTAAAGGTATTATTATTTTGCACGCAAAATCACAATTTAAAATAAATATAACTCAACAATAATTTATACTTAAATCTGGGATGCTGTCTCATGTGCTTACCCACAAAAACATTAAAAATACCCAATTTGACAGAATACTGTAGTTAATACAAGAAATATCAGAAATTCATTGTTATTATTTGTATTATTATTTTATAACTTTAAACAACTTTGTTTCATGATATCATGCAATCAAATAACTACTGAATATTAATTTGTACTAGTATCTGCATGCAATAAGGATTTCTAGCTAACACAAATGTTTAAATTGGAAGATCATTATGGAAGGAACCAGATGCTTTCCCCAAATAACATTTCTTATTAACCATATAAACTTTCATGCAGATGAATGTAATTTAGTTTAATTTAAAGTTAATAATCCTACTCTACGCATCAGCAACATGTTTTAGCATTCCCGCTAGTATTGGAGTGGGTTACCACATGATTTACCATATCAATGTTATGGTGTTGTACAAACTCGACCCGGTTATTGGGTACCTGCTGATGGGAGCTCTGGCTCGCGCTCACGGTCACCTGAGCCCCGCTAGACGCCTGCTGTGTTGTGATCTCCTGCTGTTGACCATGCGTAACTAGCGCTTCTATAAACACAAATAAACACTTCTTAAACTCAACTCAATATTTGAAAATTAAGAAAGCTTACACCCGAAATTAATAACCAATCTTCAGATTGTAGACTGAGATTGATACTGTTTGGCTACAAAATACTCTACATAATTTATTTGAAAAAAAAAACAAAGTTGCCTGGCAACCAAATGTCAGTTAGGCGGTCTATAATCTGATGATTAGGTATTAATTTCCGGCATTAAAGAAAAAAAGCTTTTACGGCACAACTAGTTCAAACTATTAAGATGTAAGTAGAAAAAAGAAAACTTTTCATAACATTGTCAAACTGAAAGAATTAAGAAAAGCTTTGTAATAGTGGAATTGCATACCTGATGTCCATAGTAATTCTTGGATTCAAAATTTTTATTTCAGATTTTACTTTCAAAATAATATTTCATATAATAATGTATATAGGGACTAAGTTTAAGACATGTTATTTGTAGTTACATAATACAAATACATATTGTAGATAGAAAGATAATAATTCTTAACAGTTTTCTTATCAATTACCAGGAAAAATTCATTCAAATGTGATGTATTTTTGTATGTTATGAATAAATTGTTTGATGTAACTTCTATAGTTCGTTATTAATATTTAAAAAAACTGATAAATAATGTGATAATATGAAGATGTACCTAATAACTTACATAATTATGCTATATGTAAGCTATATGTATATCTATTATTGTTAAGTAAATTCACACCAGATGTGTCCATTGTATTGTATGTGCTTTGCATACATTAAAGATATTAATTGATACTAAGATGATTTGTAATTTTAATACTAAAATGATACACAATTTTCAAAATTTTTTTTGAAGAACATTAGGGTTCAAATAAGGATGCATAATCCACATGAGGAAAGGAGTTTAGTATGTAAGTAGGATCAGGAGAACCTGAACGTATAAATGTGCACACAGTGTGCACAACGGTGAAAACAGTTACAAAATTATTATCTTCAATAATGGTTTATTTAAAGAGAATAAAAAAGTTATTCTTACCATGTGTCTGTCCAGATTGTGTGGCAATAATCTGTGGTACTGGTATCTGTTGGCCTGATGCAGACACAGTGACCTGTGGCTGCCCAGCATGGTGTCCGAGGATGATATTGGGATCACCATTAAGTATGCTGTGAGTCTGACTGAGGTCCTGTAACAGCTTGCATGGTGGAAACAAAATCGGATTAGTATTTTGTCCTTTGCCATAAGCAACTGGTTTTACCATTTAGGGCATTGATATATCGCTGTGGTAATCAATAAAAAGTTTAATATGAATGAGTGTAAAAAATTAAGTTTACAAAAGTTATTTCTCAAGATTCTTATGATAACTTTTTGTTTAACTCAGGATATAAATTCTGTGTTTTAAAAGACATCAATTGATAGTTTAAGGTTACATGTGTGTTTGGATGTAGAGATATATAACTTGCCAAACAAAATAAATTTTATTTTTAAATACCTGCACTGGTTTTCCATTTTCGATTCTTGCATTACTAGGCAAATTGTATACGGATACTTGTGGTAATGGTCCAGGGAATAGATTTGTAAACACCCAGTACTTGGCAACGCTCGACAAAGCGACGTTCACGGCTGCCGAGTTAACTCTCAAGTCGGTAGCTGACGTTGTCGGTGGCAAATTCGTCGTCTGCTGTTGCTGCTGCGCAGATTGAACTCTTTGGTTCTGCGACTGTAATTTCAAACGTTCATGTTTAAAATCAAATATTAATGATACATTTGGGCAAAAAAACTTCAAACACAATCACACGAACCTCCGAATTGCCAGGCGGTTGGCCACCACCCGTATTGATACTGTGGTGCTCTTGATTCATTTTCAGTCCTTGTAAAACTATACACTACTAAAACACGTAAAATTATTTACAAAAACATAACATATTTTAGAATTCTACGTATCGGCATTGTCATAATTTGACTGTCATCGAAATGGAGGCGCGGGGGACGCGACGGGCCGCCATTATGAAACTTATCACACAATAACATTTTTCAAACAGTCCTTGTAAGTCATTATTATTATCACAAAAAACTAAAATACAATTTTTCCTGGTAACTAAAAGAAGTTTATAACTAAAACACACTGTTTTCTGGTATTTAGTACATCGCACAAAAGTTTAAACATATTTTTTCATCACTTATCGCCATGGGCGAAACGAAAACGAACGAAAGTTTGTCATAAACAGTGCTAGTAGTGCTACCAACATTAAGAAAATAATATTAAGCAGATACATGTATTTCGATTTTCATTAAATAATTTTATGATAAACTTTATTATTATTTAAGAATAGAAGTACCTACTTAAATATATTCTCATCCAATAATAAATAAAACATTATTTATTTGGAATGGAAACAATAAAATTGCGAATTCCTGTTTTCTAAATAACGCAATAGATGGCGTATTTCTCTAGAAAAGAAAGCAAGTTTGCCAACATACCAATATAAAAATGTGTTCAAGTTAAAAAAATTAAAAAAGGCTTTTACAACGTACCAGACTGTTAAAATCGTCTTTAGATTTAAACCTTTTTTAATTATAAATCATAATGTCTCATTATTTATTTTAACTGATTGCAAGTATGTTATTAATTACTAAAGTCATTAATCTTACTTTTTATTTTTATCAACTTTGAATAATATACGCTACGTTCGTATTTTGTTTCAGTGTTGCCAGAATATTTTTCCTCGAATAGCCTTGCCGGAGCGCTCATGTAGCCCCATCATGGCGCACAGGTAGTTAAGGAGGGAAAGTTGAAATAAAAGAATAAAAATAAAAATTATATGTATTGCGGGACAGTTAACATGCTTATAGCATGTACATAAAAACTATTGAAACTGATTGTTGATGTAAAAGTTCCTTTTTTTGTGCATAAAAATGATTTGTTAATTTCTGAAAAAGAAAATATAGCCCTGGGGCTACCTGTAGCCAGCGGATAAAATATAGCCGCTCGGTAAGGGATATAGCCCCATTGGGCTTTATAGCCCCATCTGGCAACCCTGCTGAGTGCCTGAGCTTGCTCTCTGTTGAATAAGGATGCGACGATCTGAATCCGAATACGATCCAGTTGATATTTGGATCGGATCGAAACCATGCCATCTGAATGCGGATCGACAATTAATAATATTAATAATAACAATAATAATATTGGATCAGCGATCCAAACTTTGTGGTTTTCACATAATGTAATGCAGCGATGTTATTGGGAGGTCAGTCTAACTTACCAAAGTAAAATAAAATTTATATATTATTCAACATTTAAACATTTTAAAATTGTTTATTTTACAAATATCAAAACATAATTTCAATACTTAACATCTTTACTATTAAGTGGCTACGCGCTACGGTGGGTTCATGGGTTGAAAGATCAGACAGTACCTACACCGTATAACGACAATTTACGACAAGCACGTAAAGAAGAATAATAATGTAAGTAGAATCCAAAATCGAGAATATCTATGGCTACGAATAATTTTCGTAGACGTTGCGATATGTATCGATTCGCAATACCGGATTGTCGAGCCCAAGAAAGTCGCATCCCTACTGGTCTGCTGAAGTGCTGACAGCTGAGCTGCTGCTGTTTTTAAATTTGACATTTTAGCCCACTTTGACCGCTGTCATTACGAATCTACCTATTAGGCTCTTTACAGACGTAACCATAAAAACTACACCACGACCGCAACCACACCACGTGGTCGGGTGTCAAATAGTATAGTATGAAAATTGTCACTTTTATTCACACGACTGACAGACCGCAAAATGTCGGACGTGTGAATGAAAGTGACAGTTTTCAATTTTTCATACTATTTGACACCCGACCACGTGCTGTGGTTGGTCCGAGTGTGAATGAAAGTGACAGTTTTCAATTTTCATATTTTTCATTCTAACGGTGTGGTTGCGACCGTGGTGTGTTCGTGGTACGTCTAAATAGACCCTTTTGTTACCTACTATGAGAAAACCAAAGTTTTATAAAGGCAGAAACACATTATTAAAACGCGACGCGACGCAAACCTGATATGTATGCACCGTGCGCGTGCATATTACCAACACGCGACGCCACGTCATCATATTAGCAATTTCTAAATACAGTTAGCTAACAGCAGTGGAAGTGTATGGTTATGTACTATGGAATTAATAAATAACGAGTCAGATGAAGACTTTAAAAACATTTAATGCAAATTTTCGGTACATAATTATATGATACTTTTCGACTCAAGAAAAAGAGAATAATCTTCCCATGCATTATTTCTCACAGTATGATCCCTGTATATTATAGCTAAATTCATATCGACGGGTTCCGGGCTAATTGTATTAAGCGACATTTTGGGCGATATAGACTTATATACATATTTGGAATCAGC
>DWIY01001041.1:0-10915 GCA_018248615.1 Erynnis brizo brizo
CAACTTTCTGTTTTAGAAGTACATTGAATAGATAGTCTAATTTAAGGGCAGGGCGGAGCCTGCCGGGTCCACTAGTTTGTAATAACTAAAAAAACTGACAATACAATATTTTAATGACGTCAACGGCATGAGTAATGTCGTGTGTCGAGCAGTTAACCGTTCCTAGCGAATTCGGTGACATACTCGTAAATGTGTTTAGGACTACATTATGCCTGTTTCTTCGCCTGTGTTCTAACTTTGTTTACAAAAACATAAGGCTAAAATAAAGTAAGAAGTATAAGACAAGTTGATCATACTAATGTTTAAGTAAAGTCAGCTTGGTTTTTAATTATGATATTCGATATTATTTCATGAAAATTTTACTCTAAGTTAAAAGACATTTAAAGCTTATTTAAAGTAAAAAAAAAATAAGTTAAATAACCTGATCTTTATAAAGTTAATTGTACATGATTATTATTATTGTGTTTCTCAGTTTGAATTAATTTTTTTTCAATGTGTTATTGTTTTTATTTAATTGTCTATTGTTAGATTAAACTTCGTATTTCAAATTTGGTGTTTTTATTATTCTTTTTAAATATTGATCAATTTTGAGTAAGTATCATATTAATTATACTAATTATTCAGTAGGTACTTACTAAATAAATAATTTTAAATTTAAATTATCTTGAAGTCAAACACGAGCACAACATTCCCATATTTTTATTCATTCAAATCGAATCTTAGATTATCTCTTAGTACCTACGCAGGAAATATCCACCAATATTTATTGTTAAACACAGATAAAAATGTTTTATATAGGTACCTATATTATTAATAACAGATTAACATACACAACTTATCGAATCGATGTAGATATTAACCTGTTAATTCTTAATTAACTTTTTTGCTGATATAGTCATTTGTTGCAATGAGCAAATTCTGCTTAATAATTAGTAAAGCTAGTAATATGACGACAATGAAACTGTACTCTTTAAGATAAAGCCTATCTCATATGTTGGTGCTATGCAATTATAGTCCTTATTCCAATGCAATAAGAACACTGCGATATGCCACTCAACAATTGACGGATAAACAAAAACCCATTAAAGATTGCAATGTTTTATGCAACAATTAAGGTTAAATAAATAGTCATATTTAAATCATTTTACTTAGCAATTGCATAACCATTGTTTGATGAGATTCACTAAACTATACTTTCGTAAACTTTAAGCGTTTTTTTTGTGCCTAAATATTGCACATAAGTAGCCAACGGGCAATGATTTATATGATTGCCAACGGGTATTTATACTCGTTGACATATTAGTAATGGTAATTAGTAATAACTATAATCTCGAGAAAGTATCATTATAAAATCGGTTCAGCCGTTGTCGATCATCGCTTCTGCGTACCAGCGAAGGTTCCAGGTTGATAATTTAATCTGTAGTTGCTTAATTATATCAACCGATAGCCTAAGTTTCTTTCTACGTAATTATTTATGTCAATTAAAGTCTTATCGCCTTCTTAATTAATAAGCCCAGATACAATAAAATTTAATGACTCCGCAAAAACACAGGAATCCAATAAACGTTTATCGTTTTGTTAGTTTCTTTCATCGGGAAAATTCGTTTTAATTGCCATACATTTAAAACGATTCTGATTGCTTTATAATTGGCAAATTACTCTCAGTATCATCGTCAAAGTTTGCAAATTAAAGTGGCAATGAACTGGCCACATCGTTCGCAGGACTGACACCTCCTGTTCTCAAATGGCGACCACGTCTTTAAATAACCCCCCTTCTGTCGCAGTCGGGTAAAAAGAAGCACAGATCGCCCTCCTCCGGCCAGGTGGACTGATAACGGATATTGTAGAACTGAGGAAAGGTCACTAAAACAAGCCGTTAGGGCTCCTGGAGAGGGTCTTATCATCAACCCCTAGAAAGCGAAGAAGTTTGTATGTTCAGATCTTAAGATTTTTATCAGATAGGATTCACAAAAGTTAAATAATTAATGTATTTTACTCATTGCCGTATTCGTACTATACCGTATGCTGCTGATTAACTATTTTCTTATCTTTAGTTACAACATACAGGTTTAGTTAATAAAATCGAGTTAATAAAGTATTTATAAACTTATATTTATTTTATATGACCAATGATTTTAGAACAAAAACTTATCTTAAACAATTCTAAATCAATACTTATTCAACCAAAAATAAAAACATCAATAGCACTTAGCCGCTCTAATCATATTGAATGATTTTTCAAATTATATAAATTTTCCTATTTATATGCGCATAACCAAATAATTTGTTACGACACGTCAATTATTAAGACGGGACGAACACTAATTTGATTTTTGAAGATCATTTTACGAATCGTTTTAATCTCGATATAAATTAACATTTAAATTTTATCAAAATTAGTATTGAAACATTTTTAATATTAAGTACTTTCTTTAGAATAAAATATGTTATGAGAGTCGAGAATTAACCCAATGTAGTGAATATTAAACCAATGTTTTAAATGTATGAACCCTCTATATCTTAACAAAATAATTATAAGTTGATTGTGTTACTACAACTTTTTTATTGTTACTCTTAAAATTTTAAGCTAACAACAAGTTAACAAATCATCTTTTGTAATACCATTAATAAAGTTGAAATTTAAATCTTTTCGTTGTTACAACTGATATAGGTACTAATATACCATAGGAGAGCCGCGCTTACAACGGTCAATTTTTGACTATCACATCGTTCGAAACTGATGTCAGTTATTTAAGTACTTATAAGAGTACCCGTTGGCACCTATAGTATAGATAACCCTAAAACTAAACAAGTAATCACAATCAATTTGTAAGGAAAATGCAATTAATCACATCAATTTCCCATTATCGATAAATTCGTAGCTCGTACGATTCCGATAATCCTGTAGGTATTTCAAAATATTTCCAATAATAGGCATCGATCATTCGATTACAGTAGGTACCTACTTAACATACTATATCTGTCTAAGATCTAGAAAGACATTTCATAAGTACTCTTAATCTATGACGTACGCTAAACGGTTCTTAAATGGTTGAAATATGATTGTAACTTCGTCAATAAATGTTGTTTTTAACTGTTTATCAAAGATCGAAAAATAACAATTAAACCACTGCGTCAGACATGGCACACGACGGTCCTCGGGAAAACGGTAGCTTACCTATGTACCTACGTTTAATTTGCAAGAAGTGAAATAGTAACTTTCGATCTAACTAACACTGACCGCGCATTACTTATCTTTCTTGATACTTGATCGCTGACTATCAACAGCACACACAGCAGAAAAGATCTAAAGGCCTATGTTAACTTAATACAATCAGTTTTTATTAAATTTTGTATTATTTGGTAAACAATCTTCGCCTACTTTTGATTTAAAAAATATTTAAAGAGCTTTAACAAAGCAAATTATTATATTGCAGTTACAGTAAAAACATGCTAAGATTGTTTACGAAATAGGACAAGTGTAAGAAACGAACTTTAGATTGATCGATGACCGAGCTTCTCGTAATTGAACCAGCCTCGTCAGATGAGTTAAAAATGCATGTAAGGTTTCTGATAGTCTATTAAAAAAAAGCGTTTTATATTTTATCTTAACCAAATGTTTATTTATAGAAAAGTCTGAGCGGCCAATTCCCGTCAAATGTATCGTATGCTAAATCGTTTATCACAATATTTTTTGGGTCTTTCACGCAAAGAAGCTAAACCGATTTAAATAAAGTTGGTTTTCACATAGTTTATGACGGGGACATCCTCGTAAAGTCGAAGACAGAAACTATTTAAGTAAAACTAACAATAGTTCTATTTACTTATAGGGTACCTATACTTACTAGAAGGGTAAATATTGATCGAAATGCCCTGTAAAACCTTATACTAACCCATATTAACAAAAAAGCGATATTTATTTCATTTCATTTAGTGCATGTTAAAAAAAACGGCGATATTTATTTCATTTCATTTAGTGCATGTTATAAAAAACGATTCAACTAAGTGTGAACGTTTAATTAACAGGTAACCAATTCGAACTTGCTTAAAGGATGCTTTAACAAGATTCTCCAAAGCACAGTTGCTTAAATTATCTTTGCCACAGTGTCTCCTTACTTCCGACAGCACCCTACGGAATAATGTTATTGTAATCTACACCGGTAGGGGCTTTACGCTGGTTGCTAGGTGACCGGGAGCTTGTAGGAAGATTTATGAGCTTTTGACGATAACTATTGTGAGAAAGTCCATATCAAAAGTTTGGCCGATGAGTTTGATTTGGTAAAACCTATAAAATAAGATCTTAATTTGTCGTTTTGAATTAAATTGAATTAAATATTGAAGTAGTTTAGTTAATCAAGTGTAATAAAGCTTAAGTAACGTTAAATCATGATTATTAATAATTATTAATAGTAAGTATCATTAGTTTTACATAAATTTAGGTGTAGCGGAAACTTACAGTTAAAAAGAAATTTTAACTATCTTAATTTGCATATTTACCTAAAAAGGTTAATATGAGTGGGTCAAATTCAAATGCCCTTAGTCCTCAAAATAATAGAAGCCTCTAGCCTACCTTAATGGCAAAAAAGTATATTATTTAGATACTACCTAACAGCAAATGCTAACAGCGTTTACTTTTCAGATCATTTTGATAACATCAATTATTTAATTTCGTAAGTAAGTATTTCGTTGAAACATTCGCACTTTTACACAGTGTCTACGATAAAATGCATTTTAGGCATGTTTAAAAAATCTTTATTTTAAGAAGATCGTCCCAATAAGAAAATAACATCAAGTATTACATCCTAAGTTATTCTAGAATGATTGAAAAGTAGGCCAGCAAATCTGATTCGATCGACGTAACTTTATCCTTCAGCAAAAGTTATCAGACTGATTTGATCGAGCCTCTTTTCGGGGCATTTCAAGACTTTAGTTAAAGTTAAAATAAGAAGTCTTTGGTTGTAAGTTAATCTGCGTCTCTACTAAGCCATTCTATAAATAATCGATCAAAGCGGATGAACGTATAGATTATATTATAATTTATAAGGCAATATGTATGACGTTCATAAAGTGTACACAAATTGTACCTGATACTGAATAAAAGCTTTTGACTTTGACTTTAGATACACGTACGATTGATACAAAAAAAATCTTAAAACCTTATTTGAGTTTTTAGAACGCATTTTGTTCTATCTACTTATTAGATACCTATTTACTTTTTCAGGTAACTATGCAAATTCTTATAATTTTTTTACTTAAAATTCATTTTCAATAAATAAAAAAACTGTAACTAATGCTAATAAATAATTAAACTTAAGCTACTATTATTGTCATTTTCTACTTTTGCGTTCGACAACAATTATTGGTTTTCCAAAAGTACGCTGTATTCGTATTTCGTAGGTACTATGGCTCAAAACAGGACTCTACTTATTTTAATTTGTAACCTGTTTTCTAATATTTTTAATAAATATTAGGTATGTATTGTTTTCCCCAACACTGAAGATAGATAGAGTGTTGATTGTAGATAATTATCATTTCGTTATCGCCGTTATACCAAAAAATAAATAAATAGTAATGCAAGAATTAATAATACCCAGCATATAAGAAAAATTACGTTAGTACAAAATCAGCAAGTAAGTAAAATACACAAAAATAACGATAATTATAAAAAAAAATATGCGAAAGCTCTAATAATTTTTTATCTTTCCCTATCTATTTCAAATTAGTGGTAGATAATAATTGCTTAATGTTATCAATTAGTAAGTTAATAGATAATAATTATGTTTATAAGTCTTCAATACATTACTTATCTAGGTACTTGCAATGTCTTATTGTTCATATCTCAAGCAGTTTAATTCACGACTTCATGACTCTCCTTTTGTAGAGCTTAAAAGCTCTGCTTGTTTCTTCTTCAAATTAAATATATTGCAACGACATAAAGTAAGTTCACAGATCGTTTGTTTATCCTTTTAAGCTTAAAGCAGACAATTTACGAGTATATAAATAGCAGACAACGCAAATTCATATTTACTAAATCAATTAGGATTAATAACATAACAAACGCTCGGATGGCTAACATCTAATTATCCGCATCGACGTCCACTAATCCGATTTACATAACCACTGGAATAAATTAATTTCACTTCGCGCTTCATTAAACTTAATGAACCTATTCGAAATTAATTTTATAAGCTCACCTGACTGGTTGGATATCCGTGTCACTCAATCACACAACACTGGCCCTACTGTAATTAAAAACAAAACGACAAAAGTGAAGGTCACAGATTAAAAATTAAAAAATGGAACTGTCATTCCGCTGTCACCGTTGGCGGGAACAATGATGGGTTTCGGAATCGTTTTAAGGTACGGAGCGCGGTGCGTACAGTGTACAGACAGTGTCGCAGTGGCGGTGTGTGCGTGCCCGCGTGTGGGTGTGCGAGGGAGACGGCGCAGTGCTAACGCGGCGATCCTCACAGTTAGACTAACTCACATCCAAATCGCTTAATTTTATGAGTTGTTGCCTTCTCCACCCCCTCGGAATGGTGCATTGAGTAACCTTTCACTGGCGTCCGTTTTATTTTAAGCAATTAACAACGCATTTTTTTACACTACGTGATATATTCTAGTTTTATGTCAATCCCAAGTGTGAATATTCTACAAGTATTTTAGTTTCACTTTGTTCAAAATTTATGAAAATGTTTATGACGTAATAAAAAAATACCTATTAAAACAGGTAAAACTTCGATTGAGGGCACCGTTTGAATGTATCGTTAATTTGCTGTTAATAGTCGAGTCCTTATCGACCGATCACAATCAAAAGTAAAGTTTTATAATCACACCTGGCTAATCAAGTAAGATATAACATTAATATCGAATACAAATACATTGTGATAACGCGACATATGATACATATTAATATGGAATGGCTTTAGATAAGGCCCTACATGTATTTGTTCGGTGATTAAACTTGTATTTTTGTGACGTCAATGAAAATTAACCGTTACGCTTTTCTGCAGGTTGCAATTATTATCCCATACCTATTCATTACGAAAATACACGCGATAAAATCTAACAAACAATAATGTAATATTTACAATTACGCAAAAATACTTAATTTTTCATTAATTTATAATTTACTTTACATTATTTTATTTTATTCATTAAATTTTCATTTATCAATATAGTTTAATAAAAAGAAACAAATATTTTTAAAACAAAAAGTATGTTTTATTAATAATCTCATCCGATTGAATGCTGCAAAAGCCTGCTTACATGTATCTTTATCAATCAGTAATGTTTATTTAACAACCTGTAACCAAATAAGATCATCGTTTAATCGCAATTAACTTCATGGATGGAGTAAGTAAAACAATAAGTTTTGGAATAAAGATCATTCTGAAAGTTTTTACAATCGCATTATTTATAACGATAAAAGTGAAGATAATTTGGTCAGCGGTTCAATTGTTATAACGAGCAGATTATTTTTGTAAATACCTAGGTACTAGGTTTCGATAAGTGTTGGTTAGTAGGAATCAATCACTAAAAAACTGAAGTGACGTTTACAGAACGTTTGTTTGTCAATAATTGTATATAAAATAACTTTTTTACCATATTAAGCATACAGGCATCCAAGCAAAAACGTGGCTGTAGTCTTTCTGAATACTACAAAGAGTTACTATTTTAAAATTACAAGGTAAAATTTGTGCATACGTAATGAACATAAAAGAGACATTTATCCACTTTGATCGTTTAATCTACACATAGCGTGGAAGAAAAAAGCGGCCGGAATAAACTCTCAGCACTCTTGTAAAATAAATATGAAATTAAGCTGCAGTATGTCTAGGTCCGATCAGGAATTAGTTTATTAGCAAGTAAAGTTAATAGTTCCCTGCAAATAAACGCAAAAACAAAATCAAAACATTTTTCGTATAAAAATAGTGCTAAGATTGTTTACCAAAATTGGACAGTAGTAAAAAAACGGACGGTAGTTGAGCAACAGCACGCCCGTACAAAGTCACAGCGCACGAACCATTTAGCGCCGGTACAGTAGCAATAACTCAGCGCAGGAAATCACGTCATCGCTCTATTACAGCACGCACACAGACGCAATTGCACACAGACACGCGCCTCTCGTCCGATGCATGTGATGCCTGTTCGGGAAACGAGAGTGCGACCTTTTATTTATTTATATAAAATTTGTTTAAATTTATGAGAATTATTTACTATCTACTATTCATTTACACATTTGAATGACGTAATAAGTACATAACAACGCCATGAAACATAGTAAGTTATGATAAAAAGAATGTTTGTTACAAAAGAAAATAAATTCTATTTAAGGGATAGGAATTTGAAGTACTAGTAAAGTTAATTAAAAAATCTTATCTTTTTTTATTTAATTACATCAAATAAAAATTATAAGGTAAATTCGAAATTCTATTAAAAAAACACTTTGCCTATCCAATAAGGAGACACAATAGTAAAACAATGGGTATGTACCACATGTGGCTCATGGGACTTCGAATGGGTTAAGCTGGTTATTTACTAATACGAATAAAGATTCAAAATTGTGCATATCTTACACACAGGTAGGAACACTTGAAACTCATTAAAAGAATAATTGAACAAATTACTGAAACAAATAAAGTAATCGAATCTACCTAATTGAAGGTATTCTAGAAGCCCAACCCAGCCCAAAATAATGTTTACTTAAAAGATAAACGCCGTCCAAATTGACAAGCAATCGGAAGTTATCAAATTTATGGCTTGAAATCAACACGTATTTACAGTAATTCAATTTTCGTGTCTTATATAAAATAACAAATGAACTAGATATGGAACGATTAACTGTATTAATTGCGATAACTCAAGATTAAAATGTGGATATTTTTATCGTTGAAAAATTTCCGTACATTTTCGATTATTACGTGATGAAATTAATATCTATATTTTAAGATTTAACGTTACGTGTTGTTTGCAGGGGATTGTTTCATTTTTTTTTTTGCTTTTCTTAACTAGTGTTGTCTCTTCTTTGTACATAATAGTAGTTTATCTTTCTAGTACATTTCTAGTATTACTACTACTAGTAGTTTATCATAATTTACATTACTAACTCAGTTGTATGTCCTAAAGTTTAAAAATACTGTATGTTAAAATAAACATCGATCCACATAAACGTAAAAATAATCTTTAGTAACAGGTGGTGCAGGTGATACGCATAACCTAGGCTACTAGAAACAGAGCCTGACTTTCTCGTTGTTGATCAACGTCAAAATATCCATTGTTAATTTATAATGAATGAAAATAGTATCTCGGAAACTGGTACGTAAGAAACTTGACATGCAGTTAGGCTATGACCTAGATAAGAACTAAGCGTACGAGTATTTTGTATCACGGTGAAAGCTGCTGATGGCAGTGTAATCTAGCAAAGTAAAAACAACATTATTATCATAACAGCTTTATTTTCAATTGTTAATTAAAATTTATGGGCATTTTTATCCTTAAGCGATGCGCTTGGTTGCCTATCAGCTGATTACTAAAACCTATCCTATAATTTTTGTATCAAAATAAAATTATCGTTATACATTATATTAGTGCCTTATCGGAAAAAAAGTTTAAAAATGTTTCACACGGCACGTCCGCGTGATTATTCTAATATCTAAATGCAAATGCGATAAACGTGAAGTGATAAAAAATAATACTACTTAAATTAATTATTGGATTAGGAGAAAATATTTATAAGTTATAATACTTCTATCGCCGTCCGTCAAAGTTGATGCATTGTGATTAATGACTTAATGTGTGTTTACATTCTTGTGACACAAATATAGCAATGGTGTACGCATTACTGGGTGAAGCCATTAGGTGCTATTGATTACCATCGTGCATTATGTTTTAAATGTATTTATCAGGCAGTAGTTATAGTAGTATAGTATAGTAGTTATAATAGTCGTATTCGTAAGTGTTGTAATTGCAATCTTGATAAACAGGTATCTGTAAAATTAGCAAGTCACATAATGTGAGTAGCCACATTTGTATTACGCGCTTTAACATCTGAATGATATATTTAGAAAGTTTTTAATGAATAGTAGTCTACTCTTTACTACTCTTTATCCGCCGTGACTCTACATTGGCCTCGGTAGGTGAATTGAATTGTTATCGACGTCTCTGAATTGATGCAATGAAGGAACTCAGTCCTCAGGCATCTGAAGACCTGTCAAGCAGGTTAGGTATGCGTTGTCGGCAAAAAGGGCGTATAAAAAGAAGAGGTCTATAATTATTCATTTCAGAGCTTCATATTATTATGGTCAAAAAGATAATTCCGAATGACCTACCTTAATCGAATTAATTGACTAACTTAAAAGCAGAATAGTTTATCTCGTAATAAATCCGGTCCAACTAAGAGAATTAATGACAGAGCGAAGGCTGCTAGATCGGCTATTGAAATATGTATACAAAGCTCGCACCCTTGTTGCTCGAATGCAGTGTAAGGCTAATTGTGTGCGTCGCCATCACATCGCATTGTTGCGGCCATTTGACATATTAACCACGCGTTATATTCACTGATATGTCGCGTACTGTTGTATGTAAATTATATATACACGCTAATTATATTTAATCAAGGAAAATATTCGACACATTAAAAATAATGTTGTTATTATGATTCTAAATAGTAGGGTCAACTTTGGTACCTTTGTGTCCTTAACCACTCTAAAATAAATTATAAAGATTTTAATGTCATAAATTTGGTAAACAATATGCGACATAGCCATAATAAGTACGACAATTATTAATTAAAAAAAATATGAAAAAAGGAGGTCAATAAAAAATATTGAAGTTAATAATTAATTGTTTAAAGTAAAGATGATGTCTGTTGTAAAATTATTTCTTAGTTTTTAGTTTGAAGGCGGTTCAAATT
>DWIY01001042.1:0-10913 GCA_018248615.1 Erynnis brizo brizo
AATGCCTAATCACTTCAAAAATCCCGATGCCATTATAATTTATTTTACGTCATGACGAAAAATATGATAAAATTGGTAGGCAATTAGGTAGCTATTTGTTAGGTATAGGTATTAAGTTTGGGCATCAGAAATCGGAAACGCAATCCTTTGCACCTTGTAAGTAGATACCCACTTTACACTGGTCTCGACATTTGCGAAAGCAACAAAAGAAATTGACATGAAATTTTCACAAGCACAAGACTGAGTAATAGGTAAGTGCAAGGGAAATAATTAATTTCATGGCATCATTATTTCGTGGCATGATTGCTGCGATGCGTGTGCGCCTGGGAGGAGATGTGACTGCGTGCGCAGACAAGCCCCGCCCCCCGCTGCTAATTGCACCAATCTGCGCGACCGCACGCACGCACACACGCACCACGCACACACGCACACACGTACACCGACACACTCACACGCTCATGCATTAGGCAAATGCACGCATCTTTTTTGTTGCAATTCATTGTTAAAACGTAAGAGAAATAAGCTCCGTCGTAATGACTGGTTGCGGCCCTACAATCATGTTTAATATTAGTTTTACCGAGCTAATATATCGCACTGGCTAGACGTCACAGGAGCCAGACTGAAAATAGACGACGAACGAATGCAATAAGATGATTGAAATAGGTGGCTTCATAACGTGCTGTCATATGACAGGCATTTAGTGAATAAAGAGAGACGCGACCGAATAAAAACGGTAGAGTTCAAAAACGAATGCTTAGTCAATTAAATTGGTATAGTGATGAGTTGAGCAGACATCTCGTTCATTTACTTACGAGCGGCGTAATTGAAAATAATCGACTCTAAACGGAACAAAAGGAAAATGACTTCAATACAGTTAACAGTCGTCTGTCTGAATTAACTTGATATAGTATGGTAGTTAAGTACCTATTGGCTGGGTGCATTTTCATTTTTAAGTAACGATCCCATTTATAGGGAGTTACGAGGAATTGTACCTGTAGATACCTAACAAGGCCAATAGGAAAATTAACTACATATCAAAATATTTTATTTTTTTATGATTTTATTAAAGTAGACAAGTAGATTAGATAATTATATCTACATAACTATTATAGAAAATAGGTAATATTTACACAATATTAGTTGTAACACAAATTTTATGACGTCATGCCGTGATTTTACAGTGTGTAGGTACCTACCTACAGAAATATTTAAATTAAACAAGGGTTTTATTTTTAACCGACATCATAAAAGGAAATGCACATGCGCAATATTCACATATTATTATGTTGGTCCCTTAGGACTTCTAAACAAATACATACAATTATGTAAAATTTTATAGGTGTAGGTACCTATGTATGTATGTAGAAATTTTTATCTTCTCGCATTTCCGAAACTTATTATTATTGACAAAATGAAATTTATTTTTGTTCCTTTCCTTGAATTTTTTTCAACATAGGAAATGGTAAACGTTTTATCAAAATCAGTTCAGTAGTTTTCATAATATAGACTAGGTAAACATGTAACGGCATAATTTATGTCATATAAAGGTTCTATACGACTTTGGGTTTTTGCAGTCGGCTTAATTTTTTTAAATTCTTTTTTTGAAATTTCGTTAAACGTAGATAAGTATCTCGATTGACTCGAAGGACAACCCTATTGTGTCACCAAGCGATACGCGTGAAATCGATGAGCCGATACTACCGATGGAGTGGATTGAATAATGTGTTTGTTTTAGTCGACTTTCTACGAACATTAGAACAAAGGTCGTGTACCTTCTGCCATGCGCTTTCACGCCGTGGGACTGAGAAATCATAAAATGCTAGAATCTTATCTTTATAATTTTTTATGATTATCTCTATCTTTTGCATCTCATTCAATCAAGTTTTTATGTCTCAATAAGAAATGAAATGGAATTGTGTGCATTCTACTATTAAAAAGCACTTCTTCGGAATTGTTTTTCTAAGGTTTTCATAGGCGATTATGACGAAAATGATAACAACCTAAGTACTCACCTACTTACTGAGTAGTAATAGGTATTGGGTGGGAATATGCACATATTCATTTCTGAGAACAAAAGTAACATTAAACAACAAGTCTAAAGTGTTAAAATTAAAATAAATTTTGACCCTCCTCTTTTGTTTACTTATTTGCAGGCATTAACACCCATCCATCAACATTATCCTCGCAGTACGATTACTAAACTTTTCTAAGCTGTTGAACATTAGCACATGTCATTTCAGATGATTCACACTCAAATTGGAATGTTTGAACAAAATGACGGCAGTGAATCTCAGGCGGAGTGAAATAAATAATTTCGTCCATATCATCAATCGCGCCTCTAAACCATAAATTATCGGGAGCGTCAAATGTTGCCAGTATCGCGTTACAGACTTGCCCATTACCACGACTTCACAGATTACAAAAAATATATCACCATCACAGATTATAAAATTTAATACGCAGGCAATACGTCGTCATTTCCTTGTAAAAATTATAAGTTCTTTTTTACGAATGTCAACATTTACAAATTTGCTTATGATGTTTTTAAAAATAAGACAATATTAAACACAGTTCTACTTAACGGTTAGTAAATAGTGAGTTTTATTATACCTACCAAATTGCTAATTTGTTTCTAGACTGTAATAAAAAATATAATGAAAATGTAGGTAGGTACACCGATCAATTGTTAAAGCAACTAGCAGTGAAAGTGAATGGGATTTTTTTATAGTGTAACACTAGGTAATTCCGGACAAACGTTGACCAATTTTAGGTAATTTCAATGTTCCGAAAATCGAAGAACAAAGATTTTTTAAAGTACCAAACTAGATAACTCTTTCATTCCCCTTCCAAATTTAAATAATAAGGAGAGGGGCAGGATAGTTAACATTTTCATATTAAGTATTTCTTTTCAGACATTGCATTAGTATTAGCGGGAAAATGTGCTTTATTTTCGCTAGTTATTTTGATGGTCAAGAAAAACTATTTTAGCAAGTAGGTATTGAAAGTGACAAAATCATCATGCATCTAATGTTAATGATATATACAGAGGCCACATTTATACACGGTTAAACTGGAGGGAAAGATTTTTGAATAAATTACACAATTATGCAGTGGTCAGGTCAATGCTGACGCGACTCTCGCTCGTAAAGTATTCACGACGCAAAGTGAAAACGATCCGAGTTGTCATCGTAGCAAGTTTACACACACCTCTTAGCTGTTAAAAATATGTTTTATAGCTTTGCATACCACTCAAGGCTCACCGTGACAAAGAGATCTGGAAATATATTCTTGTTTCGAAAATGATTCGATACAAATGCTTTGAAACCAAGGGGTTGTTGACACACGTTAGTTCGGTTCTTTTTGAATTACCAATGAAAATAAACTAATCAAATATTTATATATCTGTTAAATGCAATAATAATAAGTATAACCCAGTAGGAATATAGGGCCTTCTACGAGTAACATTTCTAAAGGCTTTAGATTTTTTTTGTGTTCGACAGCTTACTCGACAAGGAATGATGGTACTAAGTACCTGCTTACTTACATGAAACCTAAAAATAGGACCTAGACTATCCACGTTACATTTCCGTTTTAAGAACCTACCTACGTATTTTGGTGGACCTATTAATTTTTTATTGCACAATGTTACAAATATGCAATAATATAAAACCAACAAGGAATCAATGTTTCAAGTAATTTTAGTACCTAATTGACTGACCCGCTGCCGTGTGTCGACAAACGAATTTACCAGATTTAGATATAATCAGCTTTACAAGAAGCCGGTCGTGACTCTCAACATAACACGATAAGGGAGTGCGTTTACAAACAGCCTAAAATCGGACCTGCGGGGACACACATAAACTACGACACATAACTGCTGTGACCGCGACCAAATCGATTCCCGGTTCCGATTCCGAGAACTGACACAGTTTCTTAAGTGTCACATCACTACCGACGCATCGCTTAATAAATTAAAAGTATCCGACGCATGCCAATCTAGCCTTTAAGGACGCCCCTGTAGACGATCTTTCGTACGAGTTCGAATGAGTGGTTAAATTATAAAGAAGAGCCACCTGTCTCCACGAAAAACTTTATAGCGGCCATAAAATTTAAACCTCAAAAGTAAAAACAAAAAGTATGGAATTATTTTTTTCTTTTACGGTCGAGGCCCATTTTAGATCGTGTTTACCTAAGCTGTCACCTTACAGAATGGCGATTTTGACTGGTCGGCTCCGTTGAATTAATTGTGGAGTTTTGGAGAGATATCGTCTGATGGGCGATAAGGTCCGGACGGCTGCCTACCGTCCGGGCCAGCAATTTGCTTTAAATACTGACAGTCGCTCGCCGAATTGCTGGGCCGCTTAACATTTTTAATTATAACGACTCGCGGTTCTGCTAAGTTTTTCTGTCGCAACAACCGTGATTTATGGTGGTCGGAATTCACATTTGGTATGCAATTTTCAATTACGACACGATTTGTGCGTCTATAAAATCTCATAATATGAAATACCGTGCACGAAACTGCTACGGTTAGATCGATGTAACAAAGAAGTAAAGAAATCCCCTGCAGCATAATACCTACATCTATGAGTAAAACTACCACGCTGTAGTAGGTAACTCAAGATCTACATAGTAAATGCAATGTTAATACTCGGTAACTTAGGTCACGCCGCATAAATTTTCACTCACTCTCGGGCAAATCCTTGAACAATGGAAGGAAAGAGAAATCGGTTCAGTAAATACATAGTTAGTTCAATAAACTAAAGATTTTTATTTGTCAAGATAAAGTGCCAGTGTAAGTACCTATAGCAAAAATGGGACCCCTTAAAGTTTTAGGTTATATACTTTTATTTTGTTGGGAACGTACATGACATCTTTTTCCCCAGTGTTAGGGTAATTTCTTTTCTTTCTATGGTGTCCCTAAAACATATTGGCCTCTTTTTTCGTTTGAAAAAGTTGAGCCTACATTAACTTTTTCTTTAGTACCAACTGAATCACTCTGTCTGGACATATAAAAGTGTTCGATGAAGACTTACCATGGGAGCCGACCGCGGCCGAGTAAGGGGCGTGCATCTGTTGATGGTAGTAGCGGGCGCGGCTGTGGTGGCCGCCCTCCAGCGGCGAGTGGAAGAAGCCGTCGCCATTAGCCTCGGAGCCCACGTCGCCGGCGGCCGGGCTGCCGTTCACGCGGGTGTCGTACCACCGCTGCTGCAGCGCACCCCCCGCCCCCGCGCCCCCGCCCTCACCGCTCATGTCCATGACCGCCGCTCCGACCTCACAAACCATGCATCCCTTTATACACACGCACTGTAAGTCCACACTCCTATCCGCATTTCAGTCCATCCGCGGTTCACTATCCGCTCCGTAGCACCGGGTAGCTGTATTAGCGTCGTAGCCGCCTCGCCTCGTACCGCCCGAGCGCCGACACCGTCATGCCGCCCGTATCTGAAAAGATAACCGAATTGAATTGCGTTCGAAAGAAATTTTCGCTACATCAAAGAAAAAATCAAAATATATAAGCCGGCATTATGTCAAAATGGAGACAATCAATTAAGATAAAAGTGGCGCGCTATCGAAAGACGTCCGTGATATCGATACGCTCCCAATTTGATTAACTGATATACCGCAAACAACACTCGATACGGCTGCGATAAGGTGTAACCGCGCATTAAGCGTTGTTAGCCAACCGAGCCGTGATTTTTATTACTACTAAACTCACCAACATATCTGTGCATAGCATCTAATACCTACCGGAGTACGGTAGGTATCCGGCGTAGCTACCGATATTTTTAAGCATCGACATGTAAATTAGCATTAATTAACAGGCGTTAGATTAGCAAGAAATTATTTTATCTATTGACAGTGGCACTGTCAATTACACGATTAGTGGTGCGAGCATCGAGCTACATCTAGGATCGCATGTTCATTTATAACACGGTTGGACAGAATTGTGACAAGTTTCTAGAATAACTGCGAAATACCATGCTTATCTTTCATTTTACAAAATAGCTCATAGAACGAATGTGTTCGGTCGGACGCCTCGCGAATAAATAATTACATATTACCCGACTATCAGAGTTGTGTACACGGGCCAAGAATTCGCCTGATTTGATGAATTACCACGCCACCCGAATATACAGCATTTAAGGGATGCCAACACCAAAAATAAATTGCTAACAAACCCGTTTCATAAGCTAGATTTAAATGAAATATATTATATAGATGTAGCCTGTAGGCCGGCAAATGTAATGGTGACTGGGATCTATAGACAAGCACATAAAACCTCAAACAGGACTGAAGCCTTTCTGAGGTGAACCTACTTAGATATCTGTAAAAAAACACTTCAGTAGTTATATTTCGCCCTTATCTTTTAATAAATATTGGGATGTATTTGTGAATGTGCCTATTCAAAATTCAACAATTTACTAATTACCTATGTACCTACCTATCAATTTTTTAAGCTAATATTTAAATAAAATAGGTAACGCGGATTTTTTAAACCAACAATTTTATCGTTTTCTTTGTCCAATGTTATTTATTAGGACGATTAAAGTGGATGCATTCGTGGCAACTTTGAAGACTATTAATGAAGTATTAAGATAAGATACGTCAGAAATCCAAAACGGCAATATCGATATAATAGTCGCTATCAACGTGATTAAATTATCACACATCATATTGATAAGTGTTCCTTTAAGTGTATGGAGCGGGTGCAGTTAATCCTTTATATTAATATGATACTTATTTCAATGAACAAATGACGGATTAATTATAGGTTTAACCAAAATCTGTGTATTAAAATTTAAAAAGAAAATATTTTAATATGAACTGAGAAATATCTACTCTACACCTTTCGCTAAACAAAATTTCAAGATTCTGAATATACTTGTACATACATTTTTGAAAAGCCTTTATGAACGTGGACCTCAAGTTCTATCAAAATACTCAAAACTACTGAAGTTCAACCGAAGTTAACAAATTAAGTATAGGATTACATCCTATACTTAACTTGCTTATGAAGTTTTACTGAACTGACTACTTTACCTAGTAGAGACCTACCAGAGAAATTACAAAGGATACCCACAATTGGTCATATAATTATTTACTGTACCAAAAAAATTAACTAGTGTACAGTAGGTAGGTACTATTACAGGAAAAATCTAGGTATTTTTTATTTCTAAAATTAGAAAAGATAGAAAATAATTTCTTACAATACGCATTTAAATCAATTAATTTCATCATTCAAATTTAACTTATTTGTCTACCAAAAATTTAATCATGTAAGTACCAATAAAAGTTACGAAATCATATGGCACACAGTAACTTGAACAAATGTTGACTTCCAGACAACGGCTCGAGCACTGGTGAGGAGTACCTATTAGATAAGACTCAAGTGTGTGATATAACGAAATTATTGGTGATAATGTCATATTAAAGTAATCCTTCAAAACGAACGCCGTGACTGAATTTAAAATTTGAAATGATAAACTTGGTTTAGGTTTATTTTTATCGTATTTTGTTGGTAAAATCAAAAATATTTACAAACCTAACTTTGTTAAGAGGTTCAGATGTATTAATATTTAAAATTAGAAAAACCAATAGGAACCTTTACCAATTGTAAAGTAGGTAAGTACATATATTTTTTTTAATTAGTTCTTTTTTCAGAAACAATACTGTCGCAAAAAATTGTCTTAAGTAGCTAGATAACTATAAAAATTATCTTAAGTACCTTAAGTAAATTATTTCTGAATAACTTTAATGAAGGGGCTTATAAATAAATATCATACTTTAAAAAAGCACATAATATTAGTTTACCTATTCATTAATTTCTATGTGGCAGACAAAGCCTTTAAATGGTAAACCTATTACTAAACAAAAAAACTAAACAAAAACAAGTAAACGAAACAAACTCAGCCACAAAAAATATTGTAAAATGTTTGTAAAAATTCTGACAAAATACAATATTTTTGTAAGAAAACAATTAGCCCCCGAATTGCAAAATAGATTGAGTTATGATTATAACCATGATTTCTAGATTATAAGTCGATAGTATCGGAACATGTACAAATAATTACAGTTAGCGATAGACATAGTAAAACAAATCGATCTTACAAGATCTCTCCAATAGCCCCTGATAAGATGAGGATCTGAGGACAGAAGATAACTTGTGGACAGTATTAACACGAGCTATGATGTATCTATCACAACCGGCGAAGCCACTATCTAGCGATCGACTGAAAAAAGGATTTGCAGATAATAAAAAGAAATCACATTTTTATCGCAAATCGCGTCCATTTCGTACGATATCCTCGTAATGCCACCTGATAACGCGAGATAGTGCAAGGAACAAACGTCGAACCACTAATGAGCGTCAACGAAATTATTCAGCTAATAAGGTATTAGGTACACGACCTATCAGAATTCAATAATTCAGAATTTTACTGATCTATATCTAGATTTGGAGGCGTATGAGGGCGTTATATTCGGAGTGCCATGCCATTTTACACTACCAATTTCTGTGATATAATTTCAAAGAGAGGCAGATTTGAAATCTGTAATCATGTAAGGTAAACTGATTTTTTTAAATACAATTATGACTTTGATAACCAACATTTTGAAACTGATGAGTGAGGATTGGAAAACTTTACAAAAAAACAATACTTATCAGAAAATATCTTGCATAAAGCAACACAGTAAATATTTTAGGCCTACAAATAAACGTTGAGATAAATTGAATTAGGAACGCCACTAAGTCAGTTTAATAGGAATGTTGACAGCACACACTTACATTCAAATAAAAAAATATACCTAAAGGTCACTTTAAGTTGGCTTAACCAATTAGTTTCATTTAATTAGTAAATAATCCAAATCCTTGGAGACATAACATTTGATCAGTTCTTTTACTTCAATTACTGTACACCTACTCTTTGCAAAAATTTCCGTATATGAATCTGGATGATACACCTTAACTATGCACCTTGGACTACCCACCCTGGTCTCTTACGCAAGCAAACAATCAAAACTACACTTTTAGGTATCAACACTGTCAGGTCTCCATCGAAGAAAACTTGCGAACTTTTTGTTGACAACACAAAAGTTGCAATTTTTCGTCGGGAGAACCAGCTTTATAGAAACTTTTGTCACCAACAGGTGTAGACAACACAAAAATTATACATTTTTTGCCAATAATACAGCAATATTAAACATCAATTATGCATTTGATTAACGGTCCAATTTATCGATTCGAATGCGAGAAACTCGCTAGCTAAATTAGCCTTTTCTCTTTAAACCGTTATATCACTCAGTAATTACCATAGTACTAAGAATCCTGGGTCAGAACTAGCGCAGATAGAGTGTACACGTTCGGATATTTATGGCTAACGTTAATTGAGTGTCAGTAGCGACCGAGCCTTATTTAGAGAAGTCAGTTGGACCAACGAGTTTGCTTTTCTAATAAAATATATAGATCTTCTTGAAATCATTAATTTGATCTCAAAGTAAGTATGTTTTATTATTTTTATTGTGAGTGATTTTTTTTGTTTTTTTTTTGTATTATATTCTGTAAATAGATGATAAGTATGTTTTATAAATGAAATGAAATATCTAAAAATTTCAGTGACAAAAGAAATGCCGATAACACTGCCAATTGAATAATACTAGTGCCTACCCGTTATACGTACGCTGTACACACAAAAGTATGTACAGAAAGGTGTGAAGCTACAATTAGCTTAGTATTTATTAAAAGACTTACTTATGTAAGTATTAAGACGTTCTCGTAATTTTTCTACGTTAATAGTAGAAAACCAAAAGCACCTGATACATCTCCTTAATTGCATGTGTAAGTACACGTTTGCATGTGTGTGTAAAATTCTGTTTGCCGTGTACGCGAAACAGAAAAAGTAAAAAGAAACTTACTTAGGTACTTGTTCTATAGAATTTATCATTTAATTCCCGTCATTAGATGTTTATTTATAAACAGATATGTACGGCATATAAAATAGAACAAAAAGTCTTGAAATACCTCCACTTAATTGATCCTTTTCCACATGTGTGTGTTACTGTCAAGTTCTGCCAGTGTCACACATGCACACATTAATTATGTGTTAAAAATGGTCTTAATGCAACTTCTATTTTATTTCTTTTCAAAACATCCGGAATACTTAATGAATTTAACAGTCATTTGTGTAAGCCGATGTTAGCGGATTTTTGTAAGATTACCTAGATTTATTATTTGCTCCCACTGACTACTTAATATCTGATTTCTACAAGTTAACCTACTTATCAACTATCTAATAGCACACCATTCTATAAATAAGTAGGTACCTACTGATAGAATGGCACAGATGAAGCTGTTCTATCTTTCAAAAAAGGAATGGAATACCTACATGATTGTAAGCGTATATTTTTGTAAATGTGAGTGTAATCACACAATTTAATTACGTGTGTGTTTGAGCAATGTTCTTGTGTTTTTATTTATAAAAGTGTTCTTTATTTAAACAAAAGAATGGCACAGAATTTTATGCGTATATTTTAGTATGTGTCCATGTAATTTTATTTGGCGTCGCATGCAACAGGTTCTCCAATTGATCCATGATACGGGGCGCAGTGATCGATGCGCGCACCGACCTGCCTATGCGCGCTATCTGCTCGCATCGCCCCGATCATGACCAATGTACGGTAGCACATTTCACCTTATAAATCACAACTGATTGCCTATAACTCTGTATCAGTACGTACTCGTAAATATCAGTAAGTAAATGCACAAAGAATTCAGAACTTTCAAAAAATAATCATAATATGCACAGAAATAAAATTGATTTGTTACATTGCACCTGCAATAGTCATGTGCGTATCCATGTGTCTGAACTACCGAGCCGATGAGTTCGGAAAAACAAATTAATGTATACTGTAAT
>DWIY01001043.1:0-10909 GCA_018248615.1 Erynnis brizo brizo
TTACGTATTCGTCCGATTTCGGAGCAGCTCGTCTCGATCCGTGCGAGCTTCGTACAGTCTACACTACACGCATACGTTTAGTCGCACGCACACAAAACACCGTGCCGAAGTCTGCCGAACTGAAACGACGTTACGTGCACGGCTTTCAACGCTGCACCGCTGTGCTTGTCGGAGTGGGGGGTGTTAGGTTTATTTTCGTTACGGAATTTCTTTATTCGGTCGCCGCGCTCAAAGCCCGCGACTTAATGCAATAGCTTATAAATTTTAATCATAAACTTTAAAGATTTGAAATATGAACGTTGAGTCCCCAGAGTGCAGATTTATATAGTATTGTTGAACTATATGCGTGAAAGTAATTTTCTAGATTTCTCCCAAATTTTCTTATAACGCCATCAATATTATGTACCGCAAATTCGTGAATGTAATCCATTTCAGATCCTCTTACGAAAAAATTCATACGCGAACAGATTGACAATGTATTCGGATATCCGCTACTCGTAAGATTCAGTTGGTCAACATCAGAACTAATGTTGCAAGAGAAAGCTGCAACTTGTACCTTCGAAGAGGTTGAGGAGGCTGGTGCAACTAAAAAATCCGCAAGAACCAAGTCTATTAGTTCTTTCTTTTCCCCAACAAGTGAAAATGATGTCAAGCCAACTAGAAAAAGACATAAATTCTTTAGTGAAAGATATTTGACTATGGATAATGTTTTTGAATAATTGAGGTTTTGATAGACAATTTTTGTGAACACTTTTAAAGTATCTTAGATTATAATAAATATTTGTTTTGTATGTAAATATTGGTTTTATTTTTGTCTCAATCCGCAACAAAAGTGTTTATAACTGGAGTTCTGACTGTATTCATCATCTCGGGTAATCAAGGTGTTTTTTGAATATTGAATATATTATTGTTTATGTTGAAATTTTTTTTCATAAAATTTATATTTATATAGTATTTGGCTGTGACTATCAAATTTTTAAACAACAAAGATTGAATTCATTTTATCAGGCTGTGGTTTAAAGTAAAGAGTAAATGTTCAGGATTCAATGTTACACTGGTTGACCCTATCGAGATCGTAGATTGTAGATTTAAAAGTGGGTTAGTGATTTTGTGTTTTGAAGTTTTCTTGAATGAATTCTACTATACAATGTACACAATGTATCCTACAACAGCCCTTGAATTTGAAAACAATGCCAACTTAGAATATTAAGGCTTTAGGTTTCATTTAACTGTGTGAGTGAAATTGCATTGTTGAGCAGTAGAAATCGGCAAAAATTTAAATGCAATTATGCTGTAGTCGTCTTTGTATACAGTGTAACATAAATTTGTCATCTTGGCTAATTTCCAAATAAGATTTTTTTGCTGTTGCTAAATTTTTCGTGCCATTAATTTAAATTCTTGACGCACGCGCACCCTCCGTATAAGTCATTCTCATGTAGTTGAAAGTTATTTCAAATAAGGAACACTTAATTGATAAGTGAACTATTTCTGTTTTGTGAAGTACAATAATTAATAGATTTGATTTTAAATCGTTTCCATAATGTAACTAAACATAGCTGTTCATTCTGATATATCTGGTCTACATCATAAAAGTTTCTATAACGTAGGACAACTTTCAAAAGAAAATTACTGACTAATAAAGATTTCTTTATGCATGAACGGCTTTATGTCATGAGGCAGTTCATCCTACAAGGTTAGCTGCCGGGGCGGGCGCTGGTCTCTAAGGTCCATTAGCATGCACGGGACCGCGTACGCGCACCTACTTACCATGAGCAATGCGGAACGCACTCGAGGTCACTTGGAGAATTTAATTGTGTTCCATTATCATATTTAGGTTCTTTTACGGTAAGTCAAAAGTGAAAACTGAATGGGATCCGATGTCGCTTGTCATTCGTCAACCGCGATCGATGGAGACAACTTCTTTCTGTTGGTAGCTCAAGGATTACTCGCAAAATGGCATTTCTTCGATATTTTGCGATAGTGATTACTCTGAGCACCTGTGTAACCGCCATCCTCGGGCCGAACGGCAACGGCACAAAGTCGATTTCGAAAACGGATACTTACTTGGACGCGTACTCCAAGTCGCGTGTCGAGGCAGAAAAAGCGAAGCAGGGTGTTATAATTATCACGGCGAAGGACGGCGAGAAGAAGATTTCGAACCGTGACGATAGTTATACCTCCTATGACTACACCCCTTCATCGTCCAGCGGCGACAGTTACAGTGGATATGGATCTAGTTCTGGACCGTCGTCTTCTAACAACTACTTGCCACCATCGAGTTACGGACCTCCAGTTAAGTTTGAATCGGATATAACTTACAACGCTCCAACGAACACATACGGGCCCCCGGCACAAAGCTATGGCCCCCCAGCGCAATCGTATGGACCTCCAGCACAGACGTACGGCCCGCCTGCACCGACGTACGGGCCTCCTTCTTACTCGTACGGCCCACCGATTCACAAGCCGCTGGCACCGGTGTACGGCCCTCCCTTGAAGCCTTCCTATGGTATCCCTTACACTGCACCGGGCTTCGGGTTCCTAGACAAGCTGTCCCTTAAATTGGATATCTTAACAATTGCAAAGTTAATGCTGAAGTTCCTCATATTTAAGAAGATCGTGACAATGATTGCTGTGGTGTGTATGTTGTTGGTGATACCGAAACTTATAACATTTAAGAAAGATGGCGGCAACAACAACGATGAAGAAGATCGACAGTTTGGAAATAGTAACAGTAAGTTGAATTTTATTATTATCCTTTAGTAGGCAATTTTATTTTATCGTTAATTTAAGTCTTTCTTGGCCTAGGGGTAAGCTACTTAAGCACTTGTAGCTGCTTTAATAATTATTGTCCTGTTACCTACAGAGTACCTAGCTAGGTATCTAGATTTTCCCTGCACTCAGAAGTTCAGTACTATTATCCATTCTGTACCCGTAATTACGATAAATCGAGCGTGATCATTTGTTACTCATCGATTGGGCATCAATAAAATATGATCTTAGATGTCTTCGCAGTGATGCATTACCTACTGTCTATGTATATGTACCTGATATCAAAAAAAGTCAAAAATTAATATATTTTGATTTGTTTGGTGAGATATAGGCGGAAAAAATAGGTAGGTACGTAAGATAAGTACCTACTTTTTTTAAGGCGACCCTCTCAGTCCTCGTGTTCTAAATAGCGTTGCATTTTCTATTAAAAAAGTTCAGATCATCTCCATGACACTGGAAGTTCAAACCTACTTGGTCAGTAATGTCGTTAGGTTAATTTAACTTTATGATTAACGTTAGTATGTTTCGTATTTTTTTATTTTTTCTTAAACCTACCTGACGATAGTCATCACCTTTCGCTGTTCACATTCCGTATAAACCATTGCCTTATTGCAAGTTTTGTATTTCGTTCAGGGATGTATTTCCCTGATAGATATAATAATAATTGTAAGTACAGATATCCTTAAGTAAAATCTTAGTTCTCAAAGCATATCCTATCGATTGATAGTGTCGTTGAGCATCAAGTGTCATAAAAGCCAAATTATTTTTGAAATCAATATGTCTAGCAGTTTGTAGCCTATGGTTGAATTCAGTTGCAGAGTTGACGTCAATACACCAGCTGTTCGAGCGTGCAATGTCGGTGTACAGCCGCCAGCAGCCTTCTTGTGGGATCACGTGTCGCCTGCGCAGAGTCGTCGACGACATTTACGAATTCCAGCCTTATTTCAGGTTAGTTAAAGTCTGAAATTAACTTGATTCAACTTTGATTGTGTTGAAGAAGTTATTATAAACAAATCTCTTTATGCAATCAATCCAACGTGTGTTATGAATGCAGCTCACATGTGTACTTGAACTGTTAATCACTATAATTATTTCGTCATTGCAGGGAGAGCCCGACGGCTGAATCCGGCGCGGCCGCGTAAATGCTCACATTAGGCGATTAGAGTGCCATTAGCTGTTACTGTTAGCGTAAATTGAGGCTATCCTAATTTATTAATTTATTTATTGTATTTGTACTCTTAAATATAGTTTAATTTATTTATTAGCTGGGTTTGATTTTTTGGTTCAATATTTTGAATTGATGCAAAAAAAATTATCACTGATTTAATTCTGTATGTTTTTTTAACAGTTTTCAATGCTTCATTTGTTGCATTTTTGAAACATATTATTTTAAATGATCTGTTCCCAACAAGGAGGCACCTACCTACGTATATTTGTCGTTTTAGCAGAACAAGTTTACTTGTACATTTCAACATTACCTCAAGTACTCAAGCATAACTCCGTTTCCCCTACAGATATTTACGTAAAATTGTTACGTGTAGTCTACCAACATGAAAGTCATAGTTCAATATCCAGTTGGAACTGTGCTTATAAGTAGGTACTTAGTTATTTCGTAATAAGTATTGCATTTTACATAAGAAATTTTTGGGAAAAAAACTTGTTTTATAAAAGGATTTAATAAATTATAGCAATTGTATGTCATGTCAAGTTCATATTACTTTTTTTATTCAAGCATAGTTTTACCTGTTCAGTTTAAAATGTTTCAACGAAACAGATTCATAATCTTGCGGCGATAGCCCAGGGGCGAAGAACTAGACATCTCAATCGAGAGGGTTCGAATCCCGATGACGCACACCTATGATTTTCTAAGTTACGCATGTTTTGTAGATCAAATTTTAATGTCATCTACTAACGGTGAAGGAAACCTGCATTCCTAAGAGTTCTAATGTTTTCAAAGGCATGTGAAGTCCATTTACCCGCTTTAATCCAGCGTGGGGCGGCTCCTTTTTCATTCTAAAAGGTTCTACAGTGGGTCACTAATGTGTTGTAAATAATATAAGTCCCGAAGTGTCGATTTTAATGAAGGAAAATGATTTAAAGTTGCTGTGTTTCGGTGAAATTCGACTTTCCCCTTATCCAGTTTGGGATCAAAGACCGAAACCTTGGCTAATAATGCTACACACAGTACCGTAAGCGACTGCCTCTGCATACTAATACGGATTTAATTCATTGATTCAGCACATCGCTACCGAGTGATAGCGAATGTTTAGGTATGGCAGAATGATTAGTTTCTAATAGTTCTATTATGGATCGTGAAATGATTTATTTATGGGCGTAGTTAGATTTTCTGTGAATTAGATTGATAGTCTATAATGAAGTTGGTTAGTAATGGTTAGTAGTTTAGATAGAAAGCATTGGCCTAATGTTCAATCTGGTACTTGTTTTTGTGATTGTGAACCATCCATTTTATGAACTGTTAATGCTTCTATTCGTAATCTACGAAAATTTTCTCTAATAATTGTGGCCAAATCTCGTTTCAAGTATATGGTACACCTGTTTTCTATGGTTCCTTTTAATTCCTTCTAATATGGTACCTTTATTAAATCAATTCAAATGAAGTACGACCAGGAAGTTCTAGATATAAACAAAACAATTAATGTTTTGGGCCTTTTCCTTGTATCAATTGAGTTTAGTCCGAATGTCGTCTGGTCCGCCCGTGTGTACTGTGTTCATCTTTAGGGTAATTTAAGCCAATTTAAACAATTGAGGCGCAAGTTTAGTCTACTGAGCTGAGGCCGAGGGCAGTTAAATAATTGTATTACTAAGGGTATTCATAATTCATTCATGGTAACTGACATTCTATGTGTAAATCGTAATTATAATTATGTAATAGATTTTCATCATGATAATCATTGAACATAATTATTGCATTGGTATTCCGACGTTTTTTATGTTAAACAATAATTAAAACAGCAATTGTAAATGTTCTACCATTGAAGTTTGCCCGGTGTGTTATGATATCACCACCATCCTGATAATACGCCTTGATGGCGTAACATTACATTACTTTTAGACCTCAGAACCAGTAACGAGTAAGTACATAATTTTTACGCCCTTAAAGAGACCTCCAGTCAACTGGAGTGATAACTTAGCATCAGGTAGCCTGTACGTGCGCTCGCTTATTACTTTTACATTCATACACTTACTTACGACGTTTACGATGGGAGGAAATGTGTAGTGTAGTCTACTCTCTACGTATAACACACAAGACTGTGTAGGTAAATGTAGTTAGCACTGTATATAATTATGTACCTACTTGACCCAATTTTTTAGCTTATAAATAGCATGGCAAAATTTTAGTGGTATATTTAACACATTTTCGATGTTGTTAGAATTAGAGGCATCTCGCCAAAAATACTATAAATGAGGCCATTATGGCGTGATAAATAGAACAATTGTATTTTACACGTAAATAGGTAAATAGGTACCACGTAAAAACATTCCAGTCCAGTTCAATGTGAGTTTACTGCTCCAGTCGTACCTAATCCGCGATGAATTATGATGTAATATGCAATTTTGTCATTTTGGTTAGTAAATTCTGATTCTATGTTGGTTTTCTGTTGTGGTTTATTCTTGCCTTTATAATAAATTTCTTCACTTTTCCTACATGTAGGTCGGTGCTATATACATACATGTTCTTAAAAGTGTAACGTTTAGATAACAGTCTTTCAAATTGCAGAACATGTTAATGAATGTAGCATATTATAATTATTATCCGATTCTGTTGCTATTTTTACTGCATTGGGCGAGGTTACGATTTATGAGGTTATGGAATTTAAATGCAGCACCGGCATCGACAGCATTTAAAGCACGACAATGAACTTGGACGGAAGCAATTGTCACGCCCGTAGCGCCGCACAATGCCCCTTGTGGCTACAAACAGATAGAGTACGCTTTTAGTTGCCTCATTATAGAAATTAGGCCACGCATTTTACGCATTTTCTGACGCAGAGTAAAATAATTTCACGTAATTATTGTCTTTATGCTAAAATATTTTCACCCCGCAAAAATCTATATTAGCAAAACATACGTGAAGTAACTAAAGAAGAAGAAATTGGAGAACAATGTACCTGTGACCCAATTACGTATCAGTTACTTTAATTATCAGCGCGCTAATTAGGTCTTTGTTCTGTTTGAGTAATTTATAGATTAAATTAAGGTAACTGAACCTCAGCGCACGAATCAGGACAATGAGAAGAAAATGACTTCGGAAATGAGTAATTTATTCTCGAGTTCAAACCGAGTCTCTGCACGAAAACACTTTCTTCCGCCTTGGTCTTGTTTAGTTAGCTAATTTTGGCTTAAATGTTGGCAAAAGCCAAGAAACTTTGACGTAACTCAATAATGAGGACGACGAAGCTATGGAACACAATTCAGTCGTCAATGTTAGTAGGTAAATGCTCTATTTAACCCATTGTAGTACGTTATTAGGATGGGTTGGTCCGTGGAGTCGTGAGTCAAGTGCAGGAGCATTCGCCTGGAACGCGCTGGCTCACTGTAGAATCCGCACGTGGACTTACAACACGTGTGTTCTTACGCACCTCTGCATACCGACTCGAGGGATGTGACTTACCAAAGTGCGCGCGTTTACTTGAAAGCTCCTCGGAAACTCGGAAAACTCGTTATACAGTTTAGTTGCAGTGCTCCGATGATAAGCGATCCTATAACGAAAAAACTACTTGGATACAAGTTGGAATGATAGAAATTGAAATGTAATGTAAGTATTTTTTTATTATTGAGTTTCTTTTTAAGGGTTTTTTTTTGAAGTCGTGAAAGTTTATAAATGTTTCTCTAGGTACCTAATATTTACCAAATTATTTAAAAGGGTTTTGAGATATTTACAAATAAAAGTAAATCAACGCAAATGTGAAAGCAAAAAAATTGTGATTTACTATTTTGTATAATTTATGAATAGTATAGATCTACATATCTAATCATAAAAAACAAATCTAAATATAATGCAAAAAATAGTGGTACATTTTTATCTAAAGAAGGTAATCTAATAGTACCTAAATCCAAATAACGGATATATAATATTATGCTAAATACTGTTAGGTTAAATTCAGACGAATCTGCTCTAAGACAGAATGTTATTGTTTCGGTTGCTATTCCGAAACACATGAGTCCTACATAATCATCGAACCGCAGTAATGAAATTATGTAACACTTAGAACAATGTTTGCCTATTGCAAAACACCTCTTAAGATTTTATCTCCGTTAAATCAATCGATAGAAAAAGTTTTTTTTACGGTAGTTTTATTTTTATTTTAGGTAGAGTCATCATCCGCCCTGAAACAGCATGTTATTCATGTCTTTCCGAAAATATAATTATTATAATATATTATATTCAGGGTGACCATCTTGGTCCATATTATTTGCAAGTATCAACTCATTCATTTACGACCACAGACAGGACTTGTATCGTACTTGATGTTAGAAATGAACGTCCAAGACGGCCCATAGGTTGCAGTAATCACTTCACCAATTCTTACGGTCTGCATAGGTTCATTTAGTAATAAAAAATAGGGATTAAAGTCTCCCAACATAGCGTTTGTTTTTATTCATTAGGCATACATAACTATAATATCATTGCACCAATAATCAATTAGCATACTTAATTACGAAATATCAGATTGTATAGATATAAGTAGTCAATCATGAGGTGCAGTGAATATTTGTAATTACAGTAACGATTTCTACGAACCCTGAAAAGTGCTTGTGTTGTAAACGGAAACTATTTCTTGCTATTGTTGCTGTTGTCTGCTGTCGTAACCTAAATTCGGCATAAACAGAGACCGAAAATTATACAAATTTATATGTGACAGTGAGTGTTATGCATTTCAAGTCCACGCTTGTGGAGTCGCGGGCTGGAGATAGGTACTTAGAAATAAGTAATTAAATATCCACGCATTTAATTTATCGTCACGGAGATTATGCATAAACTGTACCATATTTACAACTCCACTTTTAAGTCCTAGGTAAATTTTACGTAGATATCATGTGTGATTTATTACAAAGCCTGTGACTAAAGAATTATCAGTTCTCTCGGAAGATACCTACCTCCTTATCATCGCTTATCGAGATTATCATCTAGCTAGGCATTCTTTACAACGCTAGGTTTACGTCAAACGCAGACATTCGTGTTATTTCTCTTATAAATAAACAAAATTGTTATAATTATTACGGGATGTCTATTGTAGGGTTTAATGAAGTGTAATGTGTTAAGTGGTTCTCAGTATATAATTGCTCGTATGCGACGAGCTAGCCCGCATCGAGTGCCTTGCACGTATTTGGCCTTAGTAAGGAGAAACTAAGGAATCTGAGTTCTTTGTATAGGTACGTAATTCAAATGCTTATAGGAAATACTTTTCGTTATGAATAGTCGGTATGCAAAGTAATAAGCAACGTTATTTTGTTTTTTCTCGAAGCATATTGTTAAGTTCTTTGTGTGGAATTACTATAGCTTCATGCGTAGGAAGATAGGTTAGAAGTAGATACCTCCTACAATCAGAAGAAAGGCCGATAAGGTCATGAATCTTTCATAAAAATACTGAACGTTATAATAGGTACTTATAATATTTAAATATGAATAATAAGGAAAGGTAATTATAATTTAAATGATATCGTACATATTCGAAAACAGCTGATACGAATAATAGAGACTTATTCTTATTTCCATTTGCCCGCCCTGGAGCAGCGTGACTCTGCGTGACAGTGTAGGTACTTATGCTCGAGATATTCTATTGTTGTGAGGAGAGACTTTAAGAGAATCGCTTACTGCGGTGGAACGTAACAAAAGGACAAGCAACCAAATTTAATACCATACACTTAGGAACTTGGCTATTTTGGACAAAATTCTCTACAGCAAGAATTTACGTACAAAGTGATTTCGAAAGGACGTGAGGTCATGAACGACTGGCGCCCGTCGCTGTTAGAAATCGCGGTTAGCACTTCCTATGAAAACGCCAGAAAGATAGGGGCCTCTCGCCAACTACCTAAACCAACCAAAAATGTTACCATGAATAATATTATATTTACGACCAGTCATCGTAAATAAATATGTCGGTATTTGTAACTCGCCTGGAGCGATACCTCACTGCCGCTCTCGTAGGTACCTAATCCGCCCTGAATCTGAAAGTTTTTCATGTCATATCTAAGTTTCGGTTGGGGTGATGTGTTATGCGGAGGTAGGTCCGTTATTTCTATTCCAATAGTTTCATCCCTATCATATTATGAATGATTTATTAAATCAAACCACATTTTAATTTCATTTAAGTACAGTAATTTTTATCTATCTGTAAATAGATAAGTTAAGAAATATTTTTCCACGAAGATTGATTTTACTTCCATGAAACAAATAGGCATACCTATATTATTTAAAAGAACTGGCTAATTCAATTTTTTATTGTGAAGTTTCAAGGAGTCTCGTGTAATAAAGTTCATGTTATAGATGTATTTTGTATTGTTAGAGCTGTTACTAATAATTACTACAAAACATAATTTGTAATATATAATTACTACACACATATTGACGTTTTTGCGGATGTACTCGTATATTCGTTTGTTACACAAACGTGTTGTTGACGTGAACAACGTCAATTTGTAAATGACGACAAATTAATTGATCGTTGTTCATTGTAAAGTATTCATATGCAGCGGTAGACGTTGGCAGAGGAGGAGCCGTTGCTTTGAGTCACACGTCAGAGCTAGGGCGCCAAAATTCTGGTGGTGTCTTTTGAGAAGACTACTTCAATCAGAAAATTGCAAGAAAATTGTTGTTTAGGCAATCAAAAATTGGCATGATTCTGTGAGACGATTGGGCTTTACGTACTAGTAGTGTCCTAGAGCAAAGGTTTGAACCGGCGCTCTTTTCTGTAAAAATCTTCTGTAGGGTTAATTATTTTTGTAGCATATTCTAGATAACAAAATGTACGTACATACCTTATATTTTACTAATATTATTTAAATATTTTTGTAGGTCAGTGCGTAGATATAATAATTAAGTTTTAGTTAGTTGTATCTAGGTAGTAGGTACCTACTACTAGGAGAATTACAGGAAAAGGCACGTAGGTACCTACTA
>DWIY01001044.1:0-10904 GCA_018248615.1 Erynnis brizo brizo
AAAAATACATACAACACAAAATTTTCACACTTCTATCACCAACCTCTATTTTTTTTAATACTTAGTCATATCAGTAATTTAATAATTTTTCATCCCGCTCGATAACTTATATGACAAAACACCGTTTGCCGGGTTAGCTAGTTTCATAATTATATATCTATATATAGTAATATAATGTCGGTTTTTACATCTCAAATGTTTTTCCGTCGATCAATTGGATATCATCTCAAAAGTAATGAAATGCAAAGTTGATTACAAACCATAACCATAAACGAACTACGTAATATGTGTAACACGTGTCGGCCAGTGACCCGCATCACTGCGAGATGGCAAGGCCAGCCAAGGCCGTCACACCAGATACCAGTCCTGCCGAACGCACTCATCCACGGTCATCTGCACGGATTACCGATCGATGTTACAAAGTTTAATTATAAATGATACGATCGTTTTAGATGTACTTATTGGTAGTCATAATACACTTTACGATCTATCCGGATGATTTTATTAGCAATAAATAATTAGCTGGTAGATACCTCTAGTCGAGATCTCAAGTTTTTAATTGATCCATTTTCAAACTTACGAGTAGTTCCTTACGACCTGCGTTTATGAGCTCCCATACTACTATTAAAATAAATGGTATAAGCTACATTAACCGTAGACTACACTCATTCCTAGTCCTCAGAGGGTGACTGACACTTCCTCGAGGCAAGGACCTTGCATCACAGGTAAAAAATAACATTAAACATTTGATGGGTTGAACAGACTTTCGTTTAGCGGGTTTCCTAAACACCTATTAAAGCAAACAAGAAAACCGAGCGTCGCCTGAAAGGAGCAATCACTAAGTACCTCTTAGTGGACAATGTTTGTAATAAGAGCATCGGTAGGGTGCTTTGTCATTCGGGTTATTAGCGGTTATTTTTTATGCGAGTCATACAGTGATTTTTTGTTGTGTCATTTCGTGCACTGTAAATTAAGCACTGCGGAATATTGAATACCACCTACCACTCGCGTTCTATATTCGAGTAGATTCAATTATCGCTGAATTAGGACTGGACCAAGACGAAATCGAGCTCACGGGCGCCGCAAAAAACACCTTTTCAATTTGTGTAGGACCACCGTTACAAGGCACGCACGAACGCTCCGGTGCGGTCATCTCTGTCGCTCGCTCCAACATTTTTTGCATCCAGATGCAACCTGTACCATGATGCAGCACATTCTATATTGTAAACATAACAAAATTATGTAGAAGTGTCACGGATATTGAGCCGTCTATTCATTACCAATTCAATCTATTTGCAACTGTAATTACGACGTACATTGTGTTAAAGCGGGCTGTCTATAATTCGATCTCTCGCCGTTCAGAAGCCAGTAAATAAACGATAAACAATTTGTTTAGATATGGATAGCTGCTTTAAACAACAATATACTCTTTCATAATCTACCACAATTAAAAATGTCGTTATGCTGCTTTTGTTTTTATAAGTATCATGAAAATGCACTAGGTATATCTCCCTCACGACATAGTGAGGGAGATGTACCTTCACTCCTGATTTCGATCTCTATGGAACTTTTATGGATTTTTTTTTCCTTTTCTTAAAAATGTAGGAATGTTTTCTGTAGGCAAAACTTTTTTTGCATAGGGGAAAATACCGAATGCTACACCAATCCGAAACGCAATAGAGAGTAACTAGACACGATGTTATATTAGCTTGTGGTACGAGCACTTAGGTCGCTAAGCACTGGTTAGAGCTTAGTTCTTAACGGTATCAAGAGGAAATCGAAGGAATTCACGATATTATATACGAGCGTCCCGTCGGCTTCGTAAATCCGACCGGCAGCAACAGATGGCAATCTTAATGCCGTAAGTACAGGTTCACGTAATGGAGTAGCTCCAGTCTCGTTTCTAGCGGAACTGAGCTGGTGTTCCAAACAGCCCCCTTTATTTACATTATTTATACCATTATTAATCCTGCATTGATCTAAAATGGTCACTCTCGTGTAAGCAACGCCACAAACATAACTGTTGTCAAGGTCCCTAATAAGACTCTACATAACGTAAGTCGGACGTCGCCATATTCAGGCATATGCCGTGTCATGACTTGAAATGGAAAATGATATTCTCGAGAGAGGCTTTATGTTCTATGGACTTTATCGAGTTAATCTCGGTTCAATAAATCAATCGAGAAAGTATAGACTGCATAGGACCTGCAAAAGGTTTTTTATGACTTATTTTAATTAAATGCGTATTTTAGAGATTGCGAGCAAAGTATTGCCTCAATCTATTCCTATATTGCTGGCTAGTTGGACGGCATGATTGCAGTCGATATATCGATTGCCTCTGACCCCGACCTCTGGTTGCACGCGGCATAAGATATTAACTCGCATTTATCTGTATCCACTTAAATATTTACGAAGTCAGGCTTTAACTTAGATTTACTACTCGCGCGATTCTACGACAAGTGCATTTTACATGCATATATAAATTTCAGATACTGTACTTTAAGGGAATTGCAAATTTTCTAATAGGTAAGATAATTTTCTAGTAATGTATCTCATAATATATTTATGTATTCATGAACACGAACCAATGATTGAAATAATCGGCATGAGTATCTTTCATGTTATTTAAATCTGCATAATTATTGCATAGACAAAGTCATTTCTCACGAACGTGGAAGGCGCGAACATATTTATAATAACACAACATCGTCTAGCAATTAGCTTCCGTTCAGTACTCGCTGCATTATTAAGATTAATATCACATTCATGCGTTCTGTTTGAATATTCTCAATAAACCTCAAACAATAGGTTTGCTACAGAAAAGACCGAAGCGTAAAGATTGGTGACTAGGTACTGACTACGAGTAAGTATCATGTTGATACACGTAAAGTAAAGCTAGCTTTTGTAATTATATGCCATGTAACAACTATTTTATATCAGGTACCTACTTTCGTATATAATATAAGCACGTGAATTTTTATCAGCTAAAACTTTGAGTTACATTACAACCTAGGTACCTATTGGTCCTCATGGAACAAGCTTGCTTAATATTTATGTAGGCTTAGGTTGATCTACGAGTATATTCCCTTGAGCCACCTACTTGTGTATAGAAACGTAAAAGGATCACACATAAAGAGACTACGTTTAACCAGCTAAGTCGGACAGAATAGACTACAATGGACGGTAGTTAGATCGCATTCTGTTACAACAGTGAGTTTCCTGGTAATATCTCGTAGCCTCGTTAACCTAAGTGAACAATTGTCTTGGGGACGCCTATTCCACGACCCGTTGCTGGACCACCGCCACCGGTGATTGCGCGGCTGTTTGTTAGTTTTGTTGCAACCAAGTACATTAATCAGGTACATTTATAAATACAATAAATGCTCTACAATAATCCTGAAATGAAAAATTAATAACGTTAAAAGCAGTTAGTAGGTAAAAATGTCGCCGCTCTACATTTGCTTACGAAATTTGAAAGAAAAACTACACCAAACCTGACAACTAATTTGACCACCTAATGGAATACTTAACGCATCAATTTTCATCAATATCATATATTTTTAATACGGTCAAAATGTGTTTAATTAGTAAAAGGGTATCTGAAAAACCCTGGCGGACCTGGCACTAGAGACCCTGCAGTAGGTCGCTAGCGGGTTATAGACAGAGGATAGTTTGTATCCATAACTTTACTATCGATAATCTCGTTGTATCAAGTGAGCAATCGATCTAATGGGGCCGATTGTGAGCCGTTACCCGGAGACTAGAGATTGCACAATTAATCATCGATATTGCTTGCTGTTATTCTAACAGTGGCCAGATCTTTTCAGGAGATCTACGATAGATATCTGCAATTCTTTTAACAGAATTTTAATTTACAGTGTTAATAATGAGGGCATCTTAAAAATATCCACTTGAAATTAGTTAGATATCTTATCACAATGTAATAATTCTCGTAGCTACCACTTCTTTGTTTATTTTATTTTTCTTGTTATTAGTTTATTACATACATTTTTTGGCGCATACCAGTCACTTCCTGCCAGATTGTAACTATGCTAATATAAAAATTTAAGTTTGAGATAGGTACCTACATATAAATGTAAATACTAGTTAGAGTTACATACATAAAAATACTAACACGAGCAAGAGAGGGTTATTTAGTAATAAAATAGATACATAAATAAAAAACTAATACAATAAATATAATAAAGCAATAAAAAAATACAAAAAAACAAAACAAATGCTCAACCAAAAACCTAACAAGGTTTATGCCACGGTTATATTAATAACATTACCGTGTTTATGCGATCACGCCTGAGTATTAGCTCGCTACGTTAATTCTGCAACAATTACAAATACCTAAGTGTTATGTCAGTAATTGACCACTTAATAATAAATAAAAATTCTTCTAACATTCTGCTAACGGTTGCAGCAACAATCACGCCCTTACCGAGTCTACAGCGAGAAGTTTACAAAGTAACTGTATCGGCGCTCGCGTAGCAAACTAATCAAGCTTCTAGGCGTGGCCCTACACCAGGCTGCTACCAGTTCATAAAAATTCTCGATTACCTACTCATATTCTAAAAATAAAAAAATATGTTTCAATTCGGATTAAATCCAAAATTTATAGTTGACGTAGCGAGCTAGCTACGAAACAAACATGATTGGTTTTAGAATTTCACTTCACGAAATTTATGTTTATAATTTAATAATTGGTACACATTTCGCTTAGCTTAGCGTACTGAAATATCAATGAAAGTATTATGAGTTTATGACACTTTTAGATAAAAAAAATTACAAACTTCTTTTTACAGAGAAATTAATAAATTTATATCATCGGGATATCGTGCACGAATGTGTGAAGCTAATGAAAATGTAAATCTAAAACAAAATATTTTGATAGTAAGAAACCAAAGAAGTTCTAGTGGCCTTTTTACGTTTGGGCCCAGAGAACATTTACGGGCTTGGTAACTGTACAACTAAGCTGATTTTGCCGTGGGCGCGAAAACAGCGCAATGCCATATATCGCGTCAACATTCCGGACCACTCTACTTAAAAAGTTTTAAACTTAGTTGAATCCAAAATAACATTTTACTATTTCACAGAAAGGGTCTGTTATTTTGAGTGACAGGTATCTATGTATAAGGAAAATTGTAACAATATTTTATTTCATTGCAAAAAGTTGAAATTAAAAAGCTATACTTACCTATTATGGTTAGATTAGTATTCTAATTAGTTAATGAAATATCAACAATAATCAGAATGAATCAAATTAAACCTATCAGGAAGTCAGAAAACCATGTAGATAATTTAAAAAAATTCAACAGCTTCTCCATTTCAACAAAAATATATATAGAAACAACCCAAAAATATCAAATCAGAAAGATAACTGATGAAAGGAAGAGACTAGTTTTCTATTTATAATCCTCGACTCACGTAACTAAACAACACCCAAGAAGTCGTTGGCGCCCTAAATAGTACAGCCGTCTTAGCAAACCTTATTCAAGTTCAAACAAAACATTATATCAGATTTTATTCACGCGCAAGCTGCCTACTTGTGTGATTCAGAGGAAACGTGCAGGATTTGCGCGATAAAAATATTAATCGGGCACCTCTTATAGATATAAATTACCTTAATATTCATGCAGTATCCGATGAACAATGCCACTGCACTTCCATTGCTATAGCTGGCGATGAAAACAACTATAATGGACTGTAGTATATTCTCTAATCAATGTTAAATACGAATAAAAAGTGCATTTTATGGGTCGCTTCCAACAGGTAGGTACTCCTGCCTTTATTTAATAAGCATCTATGTTTGAACATTGGACTATGCTGTCACCATAAAAGGATTCCTACATCCTCTTCTATCACAACGTCTATCCATAGGTACCTATGCTTAATCTTATTAGCATTGAATTTCGTATTAGCATACGTTTGACTGTTTGGGCTTGATTTACGTTTGAATAAACATACGAAGTTGGTTATACGGTACGCAATGAAAGTACCAATTAAGCATTAAACAAATTTATTAATTTATTATTTAGTAGCAAGTATAATTACGAAAACCTAGTTGACTATGACTATTGACTATGACTACATACGTTTCCGTATATACGATATATTATTATGTATAACTGCCTTATCTAACATTTAACTACACGTTTATATTCTAAGTTTTATGCACGGCCCCAACAAGTAAGTAATACCCACGTTGTCCCAGAAACTCGTTAAAGAAGTTAATTGTAAGTAAGCCAGTATTGCGGTCCGCCATTAGTCTGGCTTTTGGCACACAACATTCTCAACGTAATTTAATTTCCTAGTTTTAAATAATACCACGCACACACGTTTTTACATTATTGTATACCCTTTAAAAATTTTATTAATCATAACACTGCTTTCACGTTTAATATCAGATTTATGATAGACCTGGCCACCTAACGTCGTCATAATCCGCCGTGAAAATAACAAGTTTAAGAGTATCGATACCACTGCCATTGCAATGATTGATTGTTTTTTTCTAAAAAATGAACAAGAGTTATTAGATATCCTCTAGTCCTGTTTCAATTTGGACCTGGGAAATAAATTGACAATTTAATTTTGCTGCTTCCGTATAAAATGTATTTGGCATACCCTTCCTTTTACCTTTTTCAGTACAAATTTTCCAAAATCTTCAATCTATTTCAATCCTCGAACTTCGTGACAATGTTTAAACGCCTCGTTAGAAATACTAGGTATTCAATAGTAACAGTTATTCAACCTAGGCGTCTAAAGACTAAAAGCTATCCAGTTTTACGTTTGAACAAGCAACGGGTACTAAGCCTAGACATCATTTATTTTATTTACCTATATTAACACCGATAATCTAGAACTGATAGGTAATCCGGCAAAGCGAAATCCAGTTTGTGTTTTTAATATGCAGGAAGCGACGCCAACTCTCTAGCACACATATGCATTCAACTTCTGTGCTCAATGTGACTAGCAACTGCCATTTTTCAACCTTATCTAGACCAACTACAACACCTCGGACTTACAGATAGATACGAATGATAAAAAATTTACTAACCTATTATTAATTGATGTCAAGATATTATAGAATAAGGCGACTTATATCTTAGGGAAACAAACCCGTACAATATTTTATAAGGAAATTTACGAGCAAATTTAATTATGGTCACTGAAAAAATTCATTGTAGTCGATTTAAAATAAAATGCGCTGAAAGAATTTTGCTCAAATGGTAGTGCAATCTTTTATGAATAATTTAACTTAGAAATTGCAAACTGTTTTTTAAACGGGTTCAATAGATAATATGGTTCAATAGCTTGCCCTTCTCATACATAATCCCAGAATCACAAAATTGAATAAACAAAATTTACTTATCATCATTTCACCGTTACATGACAATTTATTCAAACTGATTAACGTTCCTTTAAAAATAACTGCATATTAAATTAACACAAAATTCACCATGAAGGTTTATATTCATAGGCTAACAAACAAATTTTAATAAGATTGTAACTGAATTAACTGTTCAATTTATTCTGATACCGCGAACGCGCGCTGCCACATAATTGGTTCATAATTAATTCGTGGCATCTAAGCATTTTTTCTGTGCTCCTTTTACAGAAGGCGTAGTTCTTTGACATAATGCATATTTTATAGATTATTAATAGACGATAAATTACATCACGTTGAAGTTGACGCACCGTCGATAATAAAGTGTAGTAATTGCATTACTCGCTAAATTATTACACACGTCAATAAACGACTTTTTTTGCAAAACGATTAGCTATTGGTTTATTCTATTCAAAACATTTTATGGGACATTTATCCATTATTCTTGTTGACTTCTTTATCACAGGATAGAAGTAAGTAATAATGATTCTTGGATGAAAAAAGAACTCTATTGCTCGTGATTAGATGCTCAAAAGACAATTTTGTAAAGTACTCACTCTCGCAGAAGTTCTCGGAGTATTTTCCGATCGGTTCGCCGTCATCGATGAGCGGTCTTTCGGCGTTCAGGTACGCGGAGGGTCCGTCAGGCAGGGTGTGGTGGTCGAGGTGGTAGAGCCGACAGTTGTACGCGGCAGAGTGAGGCGCTCCGAGGTACAGGAAGGATCGACACAGAAACTCAGATTCTATCTCGCAAGCCAATCTGCAAGCCGCCTCTGACGTAACCTAGGAATAACAAATATAATGTCAATATCGTCTTAAAATACGCAAAGTATTAAAAGCTGATATATTGTTACGGAGACGTATAGCAGTCACTTTCTAAATTCAAAAGTATATGATTCGAAACTATTGAATAACCTATATACATAATATTTATACTTATCGTCGTTCAGATTGAACTTCGTTAAAAATTTAACATTGACATAATAATATATGTAGAGTCATAGATGTATTATTCTTACTAACTAACGTTAGAGATTGGCAATATTAAAGAGAAAAGACTGGATACAGTATGTCGCTCTATCAGATTGTCAGTTGCATAGTCAAGAAAAAATTTCGCCGTATTTTACAAAATATTTAGTTTCAAGTAAGAAAAAATTGGTCAGTACAAAACCTAAATTATATTGTGCAGTGCCAAGTTTTAACCGCTTTTACTAAGAAAACTCACATTATTATCCATTTTGCCCCTATGTATGTTAGTTCTGTACATTTATTACTATGAAGCCGATATAAGTTAATAATTATTTTGATTATTTAAACAATTATTAGATTACTTTAAAAGGTAAGGCGTACCTACATAAAAAGATAGGTAGTTAAGTGTAGGAGCACTAAGTTATTATTAGCTGAAAGAAAATCTAAAAACCAATAGTACTCGAGTACTTTAATGATCACCTGCTCATAACTTGTCTTGCGGCTCCATAGAAGCGAGCTTGGAATGGACCCATAAATAAAATTAGATAGACACGCTTACTTAAATTACTCAGGACCTTATTAATTATAGGAATGAAAAGCAATAGCGCGTGAAATCGTGGACTTTATTTATTGGTCACTAAGATATAAATTCGTTAATTATTGCAAGTTCATTATAATACTTGCGTACCCCAGGACGTAAAAGAGCAATAACTGCAATTTCATTAAGCATCGATAGATTCACTCTGAGAATTTATCAAACAGCAAATCATCTTAGTTTATCATCATATCGCATCAAGACAGATGATATCCGAGATGATTGCCAATAGAAAGTCGCCGCTAAAATAATTACTGGCTCCGTGTGATCAATCGATATCTAGGCAATCGAGTGCGCTTAGCTCAGATCTCTTCACTTCAAGTGTATTTTCTTAAAGTACGGTATTTAGCCATTGATAATGTGGTAGCATTAGAGAAGCTTATATAGTACGATGATGTGATGGAATGCTAGCCGAGCCTATTGCAGCGACCTATGCGGAATTCACTTAGAATGCAACATCATGTTATATAATTATAACAAGCGAGTAAACAAGTGACCTACAATATGCGAGACCGTTAGTTTACGGGAAATTGTAATTATGTGACAATCGTAATTATGATCATAACAGCTTTATACCTACATTTACATACCTACGAGTACTAAGTAATTTCTGTTACAGAGGAGGAACAAGTGCGACAGATAGGTAAGTGTTTAAAAATACGTTATTAGCAACTCTCAACATGGACAAGTAAGCATTTTCCCTGCAACTTAATTATGCAAGTACTAAGTATTATACATAGGGTAAGGAATATACCTAGTTTAAAGATTGCCTAGATTTAAGAAACTAATAATGGAACTGGAATTTAGCCAGGGCAGAATAGCACTTTTGCTTGTCAGTGAATATAATTTTGTTTTTCTGTGTTACTTTCAGCATGTCTTGTGACTCGTTGAGGAAGGCAAAATTTTATGACCAACTTTATCCTTCAAAGTAGCAACGCATCGAAAAGATTTTCGGCTCTGTTGTGGGCTGCAAGTAGTTGTCATTTGCCCCCAATAAGCCTGTGCTCATTTGTTTTTAGCATGTTTTAAAGCAATACGTTATCATCAACTCATACAGATTAGCTAGCGTTTAACCAGCAACATATTTATTTAAATATGTAGAAGATAGGTAACTAGTACAAGTTACAAAAGTAGGTATTGAAAATTGCGACTGCATCATAAGTTGTTTATTCAGGATGATTGATCTATATGCGTAGGCGCCATAGTCCATTAAGGTATCTAACGCGTACTCGTAATAACGATCTCTGAGATAAGGTCTGCCTATTGCAACTTTTTATTAGAATGGAATAAAACCAAAACATCTGAAGCTAATGTGATGGTCGTTATGCAAATTATAGTGCAAGTGCATAATCTTATTACCAGTTTATATGTAAAAAAATACAATATACACCCCTTTTATAATAATTTGACGTAAGTATGTAAGTTATCTCATAGAATTATTTTAAATATACTGTAGTAACAGTAAAACTATGTTAGAAATATTGTTTTTAACAATACATTATACAATAACAATTTTTTGATAATTAGATGGTAGGTACACATAGCTTTTAAAAAACACAGAAACAAAAATCATAATAGCGTCGTAGCTGTAGTTGTTTTATTAATTTATATTCATGTCATATTTTTTTATAATTATGTACTTAAATATAGCACAGAGCATGCAGTCCTAAATAGCCTGTGGCCAATGCAATCCATCAACATCATTAAATGTAGCTGATTTATTGTCTACTTAAACATACAATTAACGCATCACTCTAATAGCTGGGGCTATTATGATGACACTAAGATTCTCTGTGTCGAAGATCTTCTGTGTCCAACAAAAATGTAAGAAGGGATACAACACAACATAGTTAATCCGCATATATAATAATTAGTAGGGATGGGCCGAATGTGGTTTGAACCGAATACGAACTTCGGCCGAACATTCGGCAAAAATAAAAAATTCGG
>DWIY01001045.1:0-10900 GCA_018248615.1 Erynnis brizo brizo
TCCTTACCGCCAGCGTCTTGACCCGTCGTAAAGTAGTATGTTTTTCACGTATTGTATTTCGGCTGGGGAGGCATGGGTGCCGGATATACTTTACTTGAGGCGAACATCTTAGTTCTCATGAGTAGCTAAGCATACAACCTCAAATAAGTTTTTTTTTCTCTATTTGAGGTAGAATGCCAGCGTCCATGGGTTACAGTGACCACTTTACATCAGTTGGCCTTTCGCTTTACAGTTTCTATACAAAAATCTGTCTGTATCCCAATTGTACTATAAAAATAAGTTTAAACGATCGAAACGCTAAATTAGTTTACGTAGTCAGCAAAAGGCTGATAAAAAATGTATAAGCCCTACCAAGGGCGGGGTTCCATTACATTTAACCAGCTAACAACGATGTAAATGCAATCCGATCAAATGTTTGCCAGACAATCCAATTACTTGTGCACATAGCATTATGTAGCGAAGGATCCACTTTGCAGATTGTTTGTCCAATATACCAACATTATGTAGGATACGTTACATAATTGCTTTACAAACGTCTTTTGAAACTTTACATAAGCAGGTTAAATTACTTCAGGTTTACATACTAATATGACAATTTTGCTAATAAATAAATGTTTCATCTGAAATCATGAATTCCTGAAAGTTCACGAAGCTCTCAAAGGCATGTGAAGTTCTTTAATCTGCAATAGGCCAGCGTGGTGGACTAAGGCCTTTATCCTTTTCAATGAGACGGGAGTTCCGAACCTTAAGTTTTTATCATTATTTTTTATTTATGAATTTTTGTAGAGTTTTTTATACATGTTTTTTTACCTACCTTGGTTGAAAAAGATAGATACTTTTATCACTCTCTTTCAAAGTCTGAACCAAATTCTTAAGTTGTAGCGGACGAAACTTGTATAGACATAGGTAATAGGCTGTATTGCAAAAGTAAATGCCATAGTATATCCTTTCAACGATGTAACATTAATCATGTTCTGTTACAAGACATTAGTTCGCGCTCCGTCTTGTTAGTGATAATGACATCAATTATCCCCAGCCTCCCCGCTTCATATTGAAAGAATATCCTCTATCCTATTACAGCTATGAGTATACCCGCTTCCTATTACAGCTACGAGTATACCCGTATAGCAAGCGGTCAGTACCTTCGGTTTTAGGACCCGAATATAGAACCCTTTGAGGGATTCCGAAAGAACCTTTTAAGGGATTCCGAAGGTGTCGTTTTACCTTTGAAGATAATAGGAACGGATTGAAGTATCCAGTTTAAATATTAGTTTTATAGTTTCATTGAGGTAACTAGTTAAAGCAAAAACATTGTTGTAATAATCTATACTTATTCAAAAGTGTAAAAATTTAATGAGTGAAAATTACTTCGATACTGGTCGTGATTATAAATAGCTGTGATAAAGCCTTATCAAGGTTTATAGGACTGGTTTAAAAATCCGACGAATTACATAAATAGTTATCCTTTGACCCACCAAACTACATAAGAGGTGTGGTGCTATCATAAATCTGGTGAAGTATGTTTTAGACTATATCCTGCTTAGCAAAGAGACATATGCTTGGTAGTGTACCTTAATTAAAGATTGTAACAAACTACAATAAAAATGTATAAAAAGAGGACTGGCACCTTTCTGATGTTGCCCGGTGTCCATAGGCAACTGCGACCACTTTCTATCAAGCGACCCTTTTGCCAATTTGCCAAATTTCTACATTAAATAGGATATCATAGGATTATAAAACTGCTACTAGAATCTACAGAATAGAATCATGCCTGAAATTTTCGCAAATTTTTATGCACACATCTTTGTCCTAAACATTTCTACGGTACCTCGCAATATACATTTTTTCCGTTATCACATTTTATCTGCTAAAGGTGATCGCGACGAAAAATAAATCACTTCGGCTGAGAGGGTAATCCACTGAGCGGTAGACGGGATTTAATTATATTTATATTGGGATCATGTTTTATTAACGTCATGCGAGTTTAGAATTATAGCCGCCACATAATGGTTTATGAAAATACGATAAATTTTGTTTGGGGATTTTATTTTTGGAACACTATTTTCTTTTGATAATAAACGACTTTGTTAAGATGTATTGTAATTTACAATCACACAATACAAATAGATTCACTTACAACCCTAATCAATTAGAAACATTTGTTTTAAAAACCTTAATAATTGTTAGTTAAATCAGCCATTTCTAAAACTTCACAAAATACTTTCTTTATTTCAGATCATTCACTCTTCACACTCATGGACTTTCTCAATACAGAATATTCTAGCAGTAGCCTTAGATCAGAATTAGTTGAACCAAGATCTAGTTTCACTATGAACTTTGTGATTTGCCTATTTCTACTACTAAAATAGTTTGCCTTAAACGCCTAAGAACCCATTCGGAACCTTTAATGTCAGTGTCTGTAATCTACAAACTATTTCATTACGAAATAGACTCTACTTAAACTGATTACTTACCCGCGATAAGGATTAAATAAAAGTAACCCGTAATGCCTTTTAATTATGCTGATATATTTCATTAAATTAATGAGGTTTTATCTCGGAAATCACTTAGTTAATTTCCCCATCCGTCCCACATCACACCTCGCGCGCGTAAATAAAATAAATATAATTTTACGAGGGCGTAAAACTTTATTGACGTTAAATCTTGATTCGCGGTGACAAGCGAGCTGCGGTGTGCGTGTATGTGTGTGTGTCCAGCGACCGTTGAAAGGCCTATAAATGATAGTATTACAGTCGGTTTTGTAATGGCTTTAACTTTTTAAGTTTTAGCAAACATCGATGTTTAGAAAACTTTGATAGTGTGATTCAGGACACCCGTGGCGCCATCTCTTCGTGTAGGTGTCAATTTGTCAACTTTAATGTTGCTTACTACATGCAACACCAGAAGAGTTGCCAGTCTTCTTTTTTGTTATTTGCCATTTTAATCCAATTGGAATTTTGTTCACTTTAGTAATATAATGTCAAAATCTAAGCTTACTTTTATTTTTTTACATATTACTATTCTACATAATAATAAAAAAAGTTTTGCGAACCAGAAAACTTAAGACGTTGACAAATCTCCGAATGAAAAGTTATTTGTTCATTCAGTAAATGGAGCCTTAAAATTTCTCATCGTTCATCTCGAAGGCATTTTAGTCAAAAGACAATGATTGAGGGTAGGAAGGCGATCGCATTAATCGCTACGTGACCGGGATCCGATGTCACGTCGTTCATAATCGTGAAATACCGCGGGCAGATAGCACGCCACCCCGACTACCGATTAATTTAATTCTCGAATATTCTATCGGAATTTTAAGGATCGCTGGAATTGTGATCTGATATTTGCAGTGCATGCTAATAGTTCTTAATTGCTTTCGAAATGTTAGAGTAAAGAAGTCTTTCTATTTCTTAGCAAATAACAAGCCTGAATATAGAAACGTTCATTTTGCTGTCATCAGATTTCTACAATTACTAATTTGATCGTTATACACGTATACGAACAAGCAAAGTGGTCTAAACCGAGGATTTCACTTACGCAATTTTTGGTACCACTCTTACAAATTATAATGTCTAGAATTGATATTTAAAAGTTACTATTAAAATTGGTTGCATTGGCTTGTTTGAATTTGAGTTCAAACTACTCCAAACATTTCACTTAAGAAATTCAAATTTACAAATATTGAATTCAATGGGTATGTCAAATACTAAGCCTACGGTATACATCCAAGAATTGTATGTTAATACACAATACAGGTGAATGATATTGAATTGAATTGAATTCTAAATAATGCGGATCGCGAATCAAAACAGTCTCATTCATCCCGCAGTACATCATCACCCATTGTGAGCTTGCTTCGTGTGTGATTTCCATTTCAACTCCATTTACCAGTTTGGCGAGTTCAATGAACTCTTTACGATCTGTTTCTTCTCTTTCAGTATCAGGACTCAATACAGAATCAATGATTCGTAAAAAAAGAGCTTCTATACAAGATATTGCTTTAAAAGCAGTATCGGTGAACTTTTCACGGTTGAAAGTCTACTTTTCTTTGAGACTCTGAAACAATGGAATAATTTCAAAGCAATACTTACAAGAAGTTTGAGCAACGTTAATACTTACGTAAAGCTGATTAACTTAATTATTAATTAATAATTTTATGAACCCATATTCTTCGTCCTCTTCGCCCTCTAATCCAAACCTACTCGTAAAGGCTATTAAAGACTAAGTTCAAAGTCTAAGAAGTCCAAAGACACCTCACTAGCATCTACGCCTCCATTTCTCACAATGACGTCTCCAAATTATCTCATATTCATTACCTAAGTTTAAAATTCCTTCTTCTGAATTAACGTACCTTTCATGTCCTTCTGTTTTAAGAGACATGCCCTAATAAGAGTAAATGTTAATGAAATAATTCAAAAGTCTATTTAACTCCAATAATCATCATAATAAAGAGTTCTTTTATCCCTAAATTATCATCATAGTTACGGTACTATTTTTCACTATTCAACTCAAATAAATCTCTGCAATAGCGCACTCTTGCAATTGGCTTATTTTTCTTTTTATTTTGTACTCTTTCTCTCTTCCTGATTTCTGTCTTTTTTCTTCTTCTTCCACATCCTCTTGGCCACATTTGACTAAAAGTTCGATAGAAGCATTAAATTTGTACTCGCTTTTCTGTCTAGGATAGTATTTTGTGGTCATCCCAACCTTTCTGCTTTCATTAGCGGTAGAACAAATCCCTTACAAGGGCGCGTAAGCCGCTCATTATATGGGACAAAAGGTGCCTTATTGGATAAGCAAAGAGAAAGGAAGGGACAAAAAGTACGTTGGCCCTTAGAAAAAGAGGCTAATGACTATATTGTGAAAACGAGCTTTGGGTACAATTATGTCATAATTAATTTAAATTTCGATGACAATTGAGTCTGTATTAAGATCTGAATTAGGTGTATAAATTGATTTAGAAAACAGAACAGAGTACCTAATATTTCGTCTATTATTTTTGTTCATTTAGATCTTTATTTACTTTCAATGTTAAAATTTCACTGTATCTTCATAGCAAATTAATGGTTTAACATCTGAAATATCGTTATTTATGTCGTTGGTATGAAGAAAGCTGAAGCGGTATATTGACAGTTTCTGTTGCTATTTCTTTAGTTGCAATCATCATCATCTGCCGTTAAAATCTTGATGTGTATTTCAAGCACTTTTTTCAAGAAACAAAAATTTTTTTGCCTCAGATCAACTGATTTCCATATTTTAATTTTCAAATTACAAGCTTTCATTTAACTTGCCGTGATAGTCAGTTGGTATGGGTTGAATCTTGAAAGCTTAATTGGAATACACCTTTTGATGACAATTTTATTAACAGTGCTAGAATTGTTCTTAATTCAAAATGGCCGCTGCAATAAAATGGCGGCCTAAAACCTACCCTATATAGGTATCAAATGAAAGGGCTTGACTTGGAAGATTCATTAAGCACAAAAAAGCTTATTTTTTAATGATTTCAATTATGTTTTACTTCCTATTTCATGTAATGTTTACAAGCTGGAAATAAGGTCTTCAAAGCGAAAGCGGTATGCAGTATATCGGCTGCGAAGTGCTAAGCTTATCTTCAGCAGTGCATTGTGGTCTCCGATTTATGCACCAGATGTAATCTATTGAATTTGTTACTTATGATACCTCACAATGGTGCGAATATCTCTATGAGTAATAACGCTGTAGCGAGCCGATTGCAGTAAAACATACATTTACAATGAACAAACGGCCTGTCTTTAGTTTTGTACATTTGTAAGTGCTGTTCGACATGTTTTGATGTCGTTTGTTTGCATTAAATTAGAATTGCATCGGAGAACAAGTTGTTATTTGTACTCGTAAAGTGGCTTTATCAGATAAGCCAATTCTTATAAATTATTTTCGATTACTGCCTATTACTAAGCCTAATTCTAAACCATGATCTTGTTAATGTTACTCACATGTTCATGTTTCGTGAAGTTAACCTATAGGTCCTTAAATCTGCATCGTACAATCATTGGCCATGAACGACTTTGTAAAAGAAAACTCTTTGTAAAAACAATGAAAAAAAGAAATTTAGAGTAAAATAGTAGTAAAATTAACCAATCACAAAAAAAATTTTACATAGACTTTTTTATTGACTTAATTTTTTTACTTTTACACCTAGAAACTATTTCCCGAAAAAATACAGAAAAATATCGTGAAATACTTCGAATTTCAGATTCAATTTTCAAATTCAAGGGTTTAAAAATACAGTCGCAACAGAGATAGTGTCATCGCTTCAGTATTGTAGAAGCGGTAAAATATACTGTCGGAGATAAAAACTGGATTCGAATCTGCGGTCGGTAGCGCTGACAAATTGCCGCGATCGACTTTACAACTTCCCGAATATTCGGATATAATTCCGAGTTCGTCCGAAGAGCGCCGATAAATCGTACCTACTGTCTCTCGACTCGTCGCACACCTCCCTTATTCATTATTATATCAGAACTTACTGAATAGATAATGTGGAAAGATGAAAGGATGGAAACCGATTTCTTGCTGCGATTTTTTTGGAAAAAAAAATTCTTTATGTCTTACTTTGAATGCAATAACTGTTTATTCCTTTTACTGTGATTCCTTGAGGCTTTGTCTACATTGAGAGTCATCAACCTTTTTGTTTTGTCTTGCAATTGCATTATCAAAATCAGATTTTTTTAAATCGTTATTCGTTTTAAGTAATTTACCGACAATTTTATCGCTTAAAACTTAAGCATCAAGCTACTCGTGAATATCTACTCTACTATTTTGGTCTGTCTTTATTAAAAACAAGTTTTACGTTTTCTTTATTTCAAATAAATATTATCATAATGTTTTTATTAGTTTTAAATTCAGCGTTCATACATATGTTATTCATTCTCCACACTTCGAGGCTTGAAGTGAATGCGGTTTCATCGACGACATTAAGCGGCTTATTGTTCGGCTGCCCGTTTGTGGAGTAATTTTGTTGCGTTACTGCATTCACAATATCTGCATCTGATATTTTAAACCCCAAATTTCAATGGTTTAACTTTTGGATCTTGGTTTGTCAAAATAAAGAGTGTTAAATTAGTCTGACAAGCTTTAAACAAACGGTACAGATACTTTTTGAGATAAGTTGTGGTTATACTACTTTTCTTATTTAGAAATGACCATTTAGGCTGCAGTGACCCGCGCAATTATTTATGGTCTAATACCCATTCCGTATGAAAACTGCTTTGAAAAGCCTCAAATCGCATTTCAAAAACAAATCTATTGATAAACAAGCGAAAGCTGTTTTAATTTTAACTGGACAAAGTACTAATTTTTTTTAGAAAACATACGTTTTCGTTGTTGCACAGTGAATATACTTAATTTAAACAGAACAGAACTGCCTTTTTGCGTATACATTTTAGCACATTAAAAGTTTTTAAAAGCGTTGCGTGCACATCGGTTTTGTTGACAACATTAATCGGATTACGCTCCGATGGTCGGAATCGCTCCGTCCGCGATACGATACCGGCCATTGACAACAGAACCAATCGCTGCAACTGATATTTTTCATACAACAGATCAACTCCAATCTCAATTTGGACAATATTTTTGTACGAGAACCGCTGTATTTATCGCAGTTTTAATCGAGTTGTTTTAACAATGTCAAACTTTGTAACGATTAGCTCATGTATTACCAGCATGTTTTTTTTTCAGCTTTAGAGGACCCTTGTATATTATGTGTACAAGCTTGAACATTGACTAAAATATATTTAAGTGCCGTGGCTGAAAACGTGTCTCTTCCTACACCAATAAAAACCCTGAGAATACCCCACTGCACAATTTCGATGCCGATTAATGCAAATATGACCTAATGGTCAAACTATGGTGTATGACTCCTTTCTGTATTGAATCAATGACGATCATAAAACCAAATTTTAAACTTTAGAAATTTCTCCAAAATCAAATTCATTCGTAATGGATGACTCACTAATCTCGGCGGTACAGACTTCGCCGCTTCCTCCAATATTTCATTCATTCAGCCTTGGGCAATAATTCCCTTCACACCGGCACACAATGGGGTACTTAAGACATAATTAAACTCGTCTCAATCATTTTAACGTGCCTCCCCATAACTCAGCCTCTTTCATCTTACTGGCTTTATCTAAGAGTCATCTCTAAGGCTTCTGGCTTATTGCTGGCGATTCAAACTAGATTGTTATTTATACAAACATGCTTTCAGTTCTATCAGATCTCTTAATCTTTCGTTGTTATAAGAATTTCCATTTGGACGTCTATCCTTACTAATGTCTTAATGAGAAAGCAACTAAAGTTATATCTGTGTCTCCTACATACTACATAACGAGCATGTATGTTGGGTCTATTTGTTTGTATGTACGGTACACTTTCTTTGTCTAACCAGTTAGCCAGCAGAAATAAAATTTAATGAGGAGAGAGACTGACCTGTGAATAAAGTATTTTTTTTCAAATCGATGTCAACTTTGGGGGAAATAAAAAAATATTTTGAATCGTGCGTGTTTGTATAATTTCTGTTTTTGTGTGTATACGAGTATACTATTATACGAGTCACACACATTGGTCCATTGACCACTAACCTAACTGACTGTTTGTTAATGCTTTTGGCTTATTTAGACTTGTTTTTAATATATTCGGATTTATGGGATCCTTATGTTATATATTTTTTATAGTTGATCGTTCAATCTTTTTCGTTGCTATCTACTTACTCGTTGCTAAGTATTAGGTGTGACAGGTCCGCACTAGCGGTTCATTGTGAACCTCGGCTGTGTAGAACAGTAAATAATTTCATAATTAAATCCTTCGCGACGTCATTCACAATGGGCCGCGATGCCAATTCAGGCTTCGGCTTAAGGAACACGCTGAAAGCGTGATGAAGACTTTCAATTTAGCTTAAGACTATTGTGTGTGTTACTTATTGCCTCTTGTAACCCTACTAACCCTGTGGAAGCTTATGATGTTCATTAAATAGAATACGATGAGTTAATGATTTTTGCTTATAAATTACTTTATAATACTCGTAGTTAACTCTATGCTCTAGTCTCTGCACAATCCCTATTCGTCATGTATTGTGATTCATAAAATCTCGCGATTTTCGTATGATTTTTAATAAAGCAATTGATATCGTTATCAAAGATTTTATTCTCTGTTGTATCTTGCATTTGTGAGAATTTGAAACATCTTCACTTTTACCATAATTTCGGAAGTGACTTACGCAATATATCAAAACAGGCTTTAATTCTAATTTTTATCCTTCAGACCTTTACGTTGGACACAGACTACTTCTTCTTCTTCCCTAAATTTCACGCGTTTATCAGGTATGTGTAGTAAGTCTCTAAAACACAAATGAAAATTAGTGCTCCTCTGTTTCTTCCGGAACCCTCGGCATGTCACACTCGCACTTGACTGGTTATTTATAGTGTTAGCTTATAGGCTGCAGAAGATAATACAGTGGAGTGGGCTCCATTGTCCACGCCGGCAATTATCTGCACGATATCGCTTAGTGGAAGAAGCCCACAGGCTGAAGCACCATTAGCAATGTTATTTGCTATTGTATTATTAATAAGTAACTTCTGACCACGACTTGGTGGAATCCATCGATTAGCCAAAACTTGAACATACACAATATTTGCTGGTAAGTCTCTACTCATTCCTATTGTAAACTCCTAATCGATTAATTTTACATTTTTGTGTTTCATAAGCTTGTTTAGGCAACAATAATCGCCTTTTACTAAAGATTTCAATCAGGAAAATGTTGTATAATATCCGTAGATTCTTATATTCGTATATTATGTCTATTTTTCGCCTCGAAAATTTCATGCTAGCCTTGGGCGAAGTAAATGACACAAATAATATTCCAGCATAAACCTACAGCTGTTTGTCTCATATTAAATTTACAGTACATGTCACCAGCAATCATAACATATGCGGCCCTAAAATGCCGCTTTGCCGTCAGAGGGACATAATTCTTAATAAACGAGATTTTAGGAAGCCCTTAGCTCCGTACCCGTCATATGAGTATGTAGCCGGCTTACTCGGATGAGGTCGTGGTTTTGTCATAACTCGGGAGTAATGGTCAATTTGTTGGATTCTGAGTGATGACTCTAGGCGAAGTACTGACGAACGTTTATTAAGTCGTAGGGTCTGATGGGGTACATCATTCTTAAATTAACGAAAAAAGAAGCTGAATTGATTTTGGCAATAAATAATTTTCTAGTGCCAAATCTCAAAAGGATCCAGATTAAAAAACTTCCAATCTCAAACACCTACTTTTTTGAGGTTGTATACGGTTGCGTTGATGTTTCTGCTGATCCCTTGAAGTTTAAGGCAGTTGCGTCAAAATTATTTCTTAAGCCACTGTAGGTACCTACTAAACCAAATCACGATCCCATTAAAAAATAGTTACCTTGTCAACTTATTCTACCAGTCATGGGTTAAGTCATATAATATAAGAAATAATATAGAGTTATTGCAAAAGTTTCGGAGATAGTAACTTTAGTGCAAGTATTAAATTACATTTAATTAAAACGAGTCGCGTTCTAAGTAAGATCGTTTTATCTGTACTGCTACTTTGGAATTTGAGCTGGACCAATGAGATTATTTTACCGCTTCCACATATGACATTAACTTAATGTTATGACCAAGAATGCCTTCTTGAATTTAGTGTAATCTGAGCACACCCTATAATCATCATATTTATTTCATCATAACTTAGGCCGGAGCACACTATGCGTTTATAAAACTGTCTTGTTTATTATGTGTGTGATAAAATCGTTCAGTAACATATTATTATTATCGGTATGGGTCGTTTGCCATCATAAAGCTACCTCTATTATCATACTGTTTTCTGTGCGTAACTACAGCCGTT
>DWIY01001046.1:0-10894 GCA_018248615.1 Erynnis brizo brizo
GCCGTTTAGACGTGAAGAAGTATCAAACATACACAGTCACACACTCACAAACTTTCGCCTTTATAATATTAGTTAGATAGTTAGATTAGATTAGATTAGATACTCGTAGATGTATAGAGGCAGCAAGGTACGTCCCCGGACGAGCTATGGCTCTATCACCTACTAAACTAAGTACAACACAGATCTTTGAACGCTTCAGGGCCGTACTCGAGGGCACCGGTACGGCAAACAGGGCTTTTCCACCATTGTGATCGAAATAAACGAACGCGGAATCCAAAATAATTGCAGCTTTTCTTAACAAACTACAGAACGGAGCAAAAACGTCCATTAACGTTACAAGGAAGCTGATGTAGTTTTATAAGTTTACAATCAGTAGGCTGATTTTGTATAGATTCGATAGATTTACGTTATTATTTCCGTACACGTAGTACTTAGTACGTACGTTATACGTGACTATAAGTGAAACTGTGAATGACATTGGCTGCCAAGTTCAAGGTAGTTACGTAAATCTAAATACAAAAGTTCGTATTGAATGGTAGAAGCGCATAACTCGTGAGTCGTGGGTGATGTAGAGTAAAGAAAAGCCTAGGGGGAAGGGGAAAAACGGGGAGGTAGTACCTAAACGACACCCTCTTACCCTTGCAGTGACCCGTGCTGCTTTTCATTACCTTGAGGAACTCCCTCAAGTTTCAAAACAACTATTGAGTATTCACTGAAGATTAAACCAGTAAAGAGCGTACAGTTTTTAAGATTCTCTGATTTAAACCGTTTTAGAGAAGCCTCTATACACGCAAACATTTTTGTTCTTCCCAAGTGAAAATTTCAACAATTCAGAACTCAGAGATTTAAGAACCGTTATTTGTGTCCACTGAATCTTGGCAACAGACAGAGAAAACAAAACAACCAAACGAAACTATTTATAACACAAACAATAATTACGGAATCTTCCCAAACACCCCCAGAAATCGAGATTAACAGCCCAAATTACGATGTCGTAAAAAGCTGGATGTTTTACGTTGATACTCTTCAAAGCTCATTAAGTTCTTCAAGGGTTAATCTACAAAAGATGGGAAGCATCTCAATAAAAAAGAATAAAATATTAAATAGGCTTTTATAAAAAACTTTAAAAAAAAGTCGGATAATTTTTTAAAGTTATATCGAAGTAATTTACTCGTTAAATACGTAGTAGGAATTTTAAAGATGTGTAAACTTAACTTTAAACGTGTTTCCCTACTCGCATATAGGTACTTACAGAACCATTCACGTTTGTCAACTATACAATCAAGTTGGAATCGATCATTTTTTTAATTATGGTCCCATCAAAAAAATTTTCATGTAAAGTTACACCAATACAGTTTATTGACATTGAGTCATTGTTAATACATAAAAAGGTGCCCGAGCATGAACACTATCGTTAAAGTATTCGTGTGCCATTAGTATAGGAAGACGTTAGACATAAAATGACATAGGTACAAACAGCTGACGTTTGTCAGTAACCCATTATGACTCACTACAGGGTCGGGTCTCCTCTCACAATGAGAAGAATGTAGCCCTTATATAGTAGGCTTAGTCTACCACTGGCCTACTGCGGGTTGGTGGACCGTTTTGATGTTTTGACCAAACCCAGAAATTTAAACTCATCATTCAAATCTCTCTCTGCTGGAAATCGAACCCAGGGCCCTCCGTGCGCACCAGCACCCTTAACCACTGTGCCACTCAGGTCATCTTGCACAAAACAATAGATTTATCCCTGAAGAATCAACATAATATTTATTTAAAATCACGCGAATCAATTGTTTGCGCACAGTAGTCGTCACACACTACCTTCTACATAAGCCCTTGCATTGATCTGCTATTGACTATTATGCATAATATATATTATGTTATAACACTCACGTATGCCTTATGAACGCCCTGACCCAATTGATAATTATGTATGGTGGCATCGTGGCTTTGACCCTGGGGAGCCACTTAAAGATTTACGCCAACTAATGACCCTTTATCGGTGTGTCTGCCTAGACCTGGATTACGTCGTTAAGGTCTAATAAGTGTCACTTATTTCCATAATATTATGTAAGGTTTAAAGAAGAAATTTTAATTTGATGTCATTTCCTAAAAGTAGTGCAAAGGTAAGTGGAAAACTGTTTGTTTTTCAATATCATTACAGTACATTTTTAAAATTTATCACCAGTCAAGAATAATAGTATAATTTATTTCAACCGGTTTTTATAATTAATCAATCGTCGGATATCTAATAGAACTACTACTACTGTAAGTTTACTACTACTGTAACTACTGTAGTTTAGTTGCCTGGCAACGTCTGTTATATCGAAGCGATATACATAATTATGTATCTTGGCACGCACACTGTAATAGCGCTATCTAATATTCAAAGATTCTGTTTTGAGAAAGATCTCTCTTTACGCCCTTTTTGAAGAACTCTACATAATGCTAGCTTAGTGCCTGGGTAGCGGCCGTGCTTCGATTACGTCATCTTGGAGTTTTGTATATATGCTAGCGACGTAGAAAACTTCGATAGCGTGATTCAGGATACCCGTGGCGCCATCCTTTGACAGTTGGCGAAGGTAGCCGGGTTAGGGGTTTGAAAGTAAGTCAAGGCTCATAAGCCTAGCTAGGGCATAAATTTCTAGTACGGTCCTGTACTCACAGATTTTTCTGCTGTTTTCTTTTTTATAGTAATTTAAGTAAACATGCAACATGCTACTAAATAGCTGTAACACCTGATTTTTGTAGAATCTAGCTAAACTTTAGATTAACTTATAAATGTTAAGTACTCAGATGATTGTAGGCAAAGAGACAACAAAAATTAAGTTGTGGTCATAAAATCGTGATCTGTTTATGCAGCTCGGTTATCTGAGCGTAATACGATAACAGTTCAATAACAACAACGTAATCGCATTAATTAATCTTGTTACCACTGCAAATTTACATAGCATCTGTTTTAATTATTGGTTTTAATAAAAATTTAATTTAAATCTATTATTAATATATCGTTGTTTAAATTCAAAAGTACCACAAATCCAAATTTGACTTTTTATAGGAGAATGAAAAGAAACTGGACTATCACCGCTTTTTATTATGTTTTAAATAGTACTGAAATTGTAAGCGTATTAATTATTATTATTGTATAGTATTATTGTATACAGTAAACCTAATAATGTATTTATGTGTTATTATAAAGGTGGCTTCTCACTACGCGTGCTACTACGCGTCGCGCCGCTCCACGCGCAAGAACACGCCACGCGACACGCCGCGCCACCCGTTTGTGCGGCGCGGCGCGGCGCGTGCCTTCTGGCTTTACACCTCAGTTTGATTCAGTCTGTTTAGCGCAGCGCACTATGTCTTGTGAGTCGAATTGCCACCTCCAGCCATGGAGCAATGCCACTGAAGAAGAAGGCATGGCTGTTGCATCAGCCGTTTTTGTCTTATTTTGTGGATATCGTTTACTTAATAAAATTAACAAAAAGAAGAAGAGGAGACGCTGGTGGATGTCAACGTTCAATAAGAGCCGGTCAAGGTAATCATTGTTTGTATTTTAAGATAATTACATAGGTACGTAATTTTTAAGAATCCTATCAATATATTTGATGGTATCTATTGGTACGCGCGAGCCCGCGCCGCGCCTTTGAAGTTACCGACTTTTAGCGGATAGGTCGCGCCACGCCGCGCCTGCCCGCGCCAAGCTCTTCACACTGCGCGAGGCGCGTGCCGGCGCGGCGTGGCGCGGGTCAACACGCGCAGTGAGAAGCCGGCATAAGACAGCACTAGTAGTCGACAGGGGTCGTGAGCACAATCATTATTGGACGGTTGGACGTTGACTGCGCTGTTGTTTTGCTTAACGTCTAAAAGTTCACACCACAACATGCAATTCCATTTAACAAACCTTTTTGAAGTCTGTGTCAAGAACGATTTGCTATTTAACTTCAATGAATACGCCTTTAAATTCATGTAACGTTAGACGCATAACTAGTTTTATTAAACATGGACTCTGGTTACTAGGCTGAAAAGCTAAATTATTTAAATGTTCGTAATACCTATATATAAATACATTTTCAATGGGTATAGAAATTAAAACGGTTCAGTGATTACTTGAAAGCTCCTTTAGGCACCTTTAGCCAAGTTATTAAAGTTAGCCTCTAATTTGGAACTCTGCTCTTTGTAAATCTGAGCGTTAGTAATTACTACTCGAATTAATTAATTTAGTATCATACCCTTTGACTCACCGCTTTGTCCTTATACTCCTTGAAGTATATTCGCATTTTGCTCACTTGTGTTGTCTCATGAAATTTATGATATATCGCATAAAATTCAAGAGCACACTATTATCACTGTACAGTTCGTCATAAAAACACATTTATGAGTACGACCACTGACAATTAAACTGGCTTAATAGCTTTATGGACATTCGACGTCCAATATCGTAAAAGTTCCATTAATCCATGAACCTGAATTATAAAATAATCAAACAAGGGAAACACAAAAGACTCATGCTCAGAGTATTCATAACGCGTGGAAAAACGACGACCTAAAATACGCAGGCCCAAAGAGTATTCGTAGAACCAACGAAGTGTTAGAGCTTAGTAAAGAAAAAAATTAACGAGAATTGCTGCGAGGAAAAATTCAAAACTTGGAACCTAGTTGTAACGAAGTGTCGACTACGAGTATTTCAAACTTAACAAGCGCTTGGCATCGTCACAACTGGTGATAATGAAAAATAGACAAACGGCACTTTTAACAAAGATACCAAAAATTCGTAAGTGCTAAACGTCCAATCCAATTTGTTATAACATATTATTATTCACATAGAACATAATAATCTTCAATAAATACTAAGTCAGAATAGTTGAAGAAGAAATAACAAGCATTCCTAACGTACAAGATACCAACACCAACACGGTTCTGAGTCTGTCCAATTTGTCTCGAAATTTGAAACTAAACTTAACTACTAATTTCTCTCCCAAAATTCAACAGATCGCTGATGAACAATTTCCAGACAGATAATGGAATGAAAATCAAACAACTAAAATGAAAGTTTAAATGGCGATGAATAGGGTCGGGTCAGTGAGCAAATACACTTCAATCTGAAACCCTTCAAATCTGAAACCGCAACCTACGCCGCAACCCGAACACTTCAATATAGTGATGCCTAGAACAATACGATACATCGAAATATCGATACAGTACAATACGATGAATCGATATTTAACACGATATTTTACCATACGCGATACGTTACGATATATCGTATCATATTTAAAATATCGTAGGTATCATATGAAACTACCACAATTTTGTACTTTTATAATTAAAAAACTCCTGCAGCATCATAGCAAAATGATGATAAATGGGGTTAATGAACTTTTTGTTAATCTTAATTCTTAATAAGAATTAAATTTTTTGCGTATTAAAATTTGAAAAATCTATACTTAAAAAGTAATTAAATCGCAAAATTCGCAAAGGAATACGATACAGTTACGATGTTTGTACTACTTCACTACCGCGGGCTAGTGGAGAGTCCAATTTGCTCCAAGGTTTTGCACCTGCAAAACTTGGATGTCATTCACAATATGGACATGAATTTTGTAACAGAATGATAGAGGTGAAACCTACAAATAATAATTTAACAAGCGTCTTAGAATATTTTACTCTTGTTCCCATGAAAATTTATAACATTTGCTAAGCAGTGTCTGTAAATATACAAGAGGTATACTATACACGCAGATGAAATACTCATTTTAACTAACTACCTACTTGTATTTAAGGTTCAACTACGTCAAGAAATAATCTTGAATATTGTAATCTCGTACCTAGTTTCAAGTATTTGCTTAAGTTACGTTCACAGATATATATCTCAATAGATAACGTCAGTTCGCCCATTAGGATAAAGACCAAGCGTGCCGCTTTTGGAATACTACATCAACGCGAAGCCGAATATGAATTATTCGATTAATTACTGAATAATCAAAATTCGAATAGATTCCAACTCGTGATAATAATGACGAGTCTCAATTTTATTCAATTTTATTCGAATAACACGAATTATCTCGGACAGAGAAACGATAAATCTGACGTCCCGTGTCAACAACAACGGTAGACAACGACTAAATAAACCAGGACGATCTAACACATTTGCGTGATCATCTTAGATCTAATATCTGAGGTTACGCTATATCTTGAGTAGCTTAGACATAAATATAAGTCTCCAAGGACCTTCAGACGTCGGATATTTATATTCAGATTGAGAAGGTATTTGCTACCTAAGAGTTGTCTGGAAAAGCACTTAGTAAATAAAAAGCTTGTAAGGCCGATCGATTTTATATATATTTTATCAAGGGCAATGTACATTTTTTAACCTTTAAACATAATTTAGTAAACGAACGGCAAATTTGTAGATACTAAAATAATAGACGCTTTAAAGACAAAGTAAGTATCTTCAATTATATAAATAAGCAACTGCTATAATCGTTAAAATAGTGCGACTATCTTAGTCACATGGACCGTAATTGCGTCACATAAATTTGCAAGAGCCTCTTACAAGTCCAAACTCAACTGCAATTAAATTGACCCGAGATATTTCACGATAAAGTTTGTAAGTCTAAGTAGCCACACAACTATCAACAAATCAAAACTGATCGACGACAGGGATAAAAGTGCAGAATAGTATCATAGAGATCAGATAGCATTCAACGCGACTGCAAGACTGCAAGAGCTGCAGTTGCGAAATTCACGAGTCACCTAGGCCTCAATACGCGCCGCAAAACTAGGGATGCTCGATCCAGTCGCTTTGTATCGATATTTTCGATCGTTGCAGAGTGATATCGATCCACTTTGTTACATACGATCTAATGGATCGATCCTGTATCGAATCAAACGATAATTAGTATTAGTAATTTTTGGCGGAGCTATTATTCAAAATGTTAAATTTAGGTCTTAACACGCGATGTGTTACGGAGAGACAAAGGTTTTTTTTAATACACTACTAATCTATCACGAACAACTTAATTGAAAAGTTGGAGGTACTGGCATGGCAATAAATAAAATAATTTATTTTAAGATGTGATTTACAAATTAATGCTCTTGACTAAAGAATAATTTAATACGATTTCTTCCATGCATTTGTATCAATCCATCAGCGGATCGTAAACTGTTGTATCGATAGAAAAATCGAATGGATCAAATGTCATTGTATCGAGTTCGTTACGATTCAGTTAAGTATCGATACCGATCGAGCATCCCTACCGCAAAGCACCAGAAAGTCCTTCAGCGACAGATAGAATGTCGATCTAGATAAACTGGGAATGTGCCACCCACTTAATGTAAATTCACTTGAATTTACCTCTAACTTGTTATTAAATTTCAGCGCACAAGTTTTTGGAAGTTTCACTATTAGATTTTTCATGTTGTAAAACTTGGCGCTAATGCGAATTACAAAACAAGAAAATTACGTTTCTACACAATTCAATTTGGAAATTGGTTTAAATGCAATGATTTAGTGGTAAAAAATTCATTGTTGATCGTGAGTAAGCAATAAAGTTAATATATTGAGTTGTTAAACATCCTCTATTGAAAGTTATCAGACAAGCCAGTAACAAAGGAAACGTAAACAAAACAAGTAAAATAAAATGTATTTCCAAGTATTTAGCTCAACAAATCTTGTATTTTAAGCTGTTACATCGTGGTTAGTACCTACATCGAATTCTCGCTCAGTTTACCATCCGGTTGATTTAGGATTCTGGAACGATTCTGTGTAAATTTTCAATACATTGGAAGAGCCACGTACGTCCTTTAGTACTACTTGCTTACCTCCTACACGGAACGAGTGAGTTGGTAATGGCTGATATTATACAACTTTAGTTATAATCAATGTTTTGTATTACATTTCTTCTTACATGATCCAAATGTATTGTCATCACAGTTACTATATTTACCACTGAGAATGACATAACTTTTTTTTGTTCACCATCAACTTTCAATTATTATATTCATATTCTTAATACTTAATGATATTACAATTCGAGTCAAGTTGGCAAGCATTTTAACAGCTGCACGTAAAATTCCATTAACTTCTAACATTTGCAACGTTAATATACACACTTTATTACGTAAAATTAATGAAGACATCAAGTTCAAATTCTTAATTCGACACGCTTTAATTTCAAAAGCTGATTCTGACACTTCCAATGCCCTAAACGTAGTGCGCATAGCCATATTCTATGAACAACTTCTAGTTGAGGTTCATATAGCACCGATGGCCATATAAGGCTCGAACCGAACGAGGTTACCCACATAGCGGCTTCCGACACAGCTGCGATTATATGCAGACTATAATTTAAAACTTTAGTTTGTTACTTTCAGAGGATAAGACGCAAATGCAAGGCTAAAACGTATTGAGTTACGACACCTGACACTAATGTAGGAGGTAGATAGATTAATGCGTTATCTTCGTCTACTGAACAGAGATATTCCAATTTATGAAGAGCGAATAATACTTTAATCTTCGCTCCTTAAAATGATATTGAAAGAATCCATTCTTAAAGATACCATAGAAGCTAAATAATGCCAAACATAGACCATAAAAGCAACAGAGTAAATAGCAAAGATGCAGCATGACAAAACGCCGATTAGAAAACAACAACAAAACAAGACTTTCACCTCAAAGCGTACATTGCAACCTAAACGGCTATTCATCACAAGAACCTCATTCATATGTAACACATCGATATCAATTAACTCTACACGTTGATTCACAAGTCGACTACGTGATTCTCATATCAGAATAGACGACCAACACGATCAAGTCAAAAGTTGTCACAAAACAGTTATCAGAGGAAAAACGATCCATAAATAGCAACTTAATAATCGCTTTAAATACACAAACCATTATAAAACATACAAGAAAGGACTTTTATGAGAAGTTGATGAATGAAAAAATGCTTATTTTTAATTTTTAGCTACTGTTACGTACTACTGTTAACCGTAAGATATTAAGTGTTTGTGTCAATTTATTCATGCAATAAATTACTCGCTCACAAATCCCAGGGAATTGAATCTTGACATTTTATTGTAACGATATTGATAAAAAACTAACAGGAAAAATAAATTTGACAGGAATAAAGAAACAAAAAATTAAATTTAAAACGACAGCAAATTAAAAAGCCAAATCCAAGTTCATGAACTCCTTGCGTAAACTCATTCACACGACGAATAACAGACGAGACACATACATGTACGAAATTCAAATTTCACACTAAAGAAATCCAACGATTTTTTGACAAGAATAAACAATTTTAATTTTAAAATCCATCAGGTACTATTGATCTTTATCTCATTGTGACACGTAAAATAAATAAAATTTAAGTAAAACATGATAAATGACAAACGACCGGTGTGATCAGTGATACGGTGCGCGCGAGCGGGCGCGTCGAGTTCGCAACTGGCGCAGGCTTCTTTCACTTCGCACGGCGGTGGGTTGATGTTAGTGTAGTTACCTATTCGTAGTTAGTAGTTAGTTACACTTAGACTTACTATTTAAAGTGATATTAGCTGGTTATGTGGTGGTCGTGGGTGATTAGCTGGTGTTAGTGTGATTGTTCGATGTGGTCGTTCGTCGTTCGTATTATTGAATGGATTGGGGTAGGACGGACACTCTTGAGAAGTAATACCGACAGACCAGACGGAGACTTAATGAGTAGTAATTCTGTTGATAAAGCTGTCGATACAAGCATACAATACTTCTATTACTACAGTTTAGCTAACGGTACCTAGATAGTAATACGAGTAGCTTATTAGTAAGTAGTTGCAGTAAGTAGTACTAGTAAGTAGGCTATTTTAGTAATTAAGGTTGTCTAAATTTAAAGCGTAACGAAAATATCAAGTTTCGAAAAACTTTAAAACACCATAATTAACTAGTACAAAAATATACCTAAAACATAAATCATAGGTTGATGAAATCGAAGCAAACTGATTAAATTAAGTGCAAGTTTAAGAATCACCTAAATGCAGAGGACCTATTACTGAAATCTCATCATAGATTCACGCAATAGTAATCAAAGTAAAATAATTCTATGTCCTCTGACTAGGTAATTAATATTGGGACTAATCCTATCAGTCAGTTCTACGCCACGTAATCTCTTGGTTTCAGGCTCAGTTTTAGCTAGGCAAATCTTCGGCTTTAGTTAGTAATCTTCTTAGATGTTGTAAATGAGAATAGTTCTTTGTTCAAACAAGCCTTAATCTAGTTCTGAAGAGATTGGTTCAAATAAATTGACATTATGCATATTAGCACGTGTCTTTGCGCAAAATTACAATTTGGAATATGTTTATTACGATCGTACGATGAGAAATATAGGTAGTCGAAAACAAAATGTAATTTCCATTTAAGTGTTCGTGTAGGACCTTTCACTACTAGTTAAGTTCGGACTCCAAAAATTTGAAAAGACAAGGTAAAAAAATTCTATGGGGCTTCCATTATTGTTATGGCTTTCTCTTTTCGTCTTCTCAAAAAACCCAAAAGAACACCACATGAATAATATAAACCGCCATAAAACCTATTAACGCATATTGCGCAACACCAGTGCCATGCATAAAATACCTATGTGCGAATTGAAAGCAGTTCCAAGTAAAAGTATCGATATAACTAACTAATCGTTCAATTCCAAACGATTCTGTACAGGCACGGGTGGAACGCTATCATCAATTACAATGACGGACGATGCAAGACGTGGAGTTATAGTGTAAACCAGCTTTTGCCCCCGACTTCGTCCGTGTGAACTTTAAGACTCACAAACAAATTATATATATCCAGATAAAAACTATCCTATATGTTGGTCTAGGTTATAAGCTATAACCATACCAAATTTCATCAAAATCCGTT
>DWIY01001047.1:0-10894 GCA_018248615.1 Erynnis brizo brizo
ACCTCTCACATATAAATATTTTCTTGCATGAGTAGTTAGAAGTCGAAGATTTTAATATAAATATATCGTAAATCAAATTTTTGCACTAACAAATCCAAAAGATCCCAAATGTTCCATTGAAATATTACTTACTACTTACAATTGTTAGTCGCTCCTTCGGGGACGATCTGTTAAGGTTATGTTTTCCATAATGATTCTAAACGTACCCACGGGAATGATGAGAATGTATTATTTATATTATCACGATCGCTAACGCGGGGGTCAATGGCGGAGTCAATGAGAGCATGCCCACTAGTTGCAACCTGCAAGTCATGCGTATGAGCGATGGAATCCACGTTTCCGACATGGATCCACTCCTATCCTTTATTTTTTTTCTTTAACAGGATAGTCCCGCCGGACAGTTCGGACTCGGATGAAATTCAACGCTTTTCCGTGTTAATCTCGGGGCATTCATAAGCTCTATAATTATTTTTTTAAACATAAGGTAAGCTCCAACCGCCGCTCGTAATTATCCTCTCCGCTAAATCACGCGCGGAAGGCTATAAACATTTACTGGCGTATCGTGCTAATTTACTGCGTCAACCCTCGTCGAGCCGATAACTGCTGTTGATCGATTTGCATCCGTAATTACGTCACTTTTAGCGGAGCAGGTGATGAAAACGCGACAAGTACGTGATTGCGGGAGGCGACGACGCCCGCCTTTTCCGACGCAACCGGTTGCGAGCTTTTACTTTATGCGCCTTGTTTTAACTATCATGCGGTAGCGCCCAAGCGCACATCTCAAACATGGACGCATACTTTAAACAGTGGAGACACTGGCAGCCCTTAAATATAAATAGAACAATATTTAAATTGTCTTGTTCTACAGTATCTAACAGTAACATCAAATTTAAAACTTAAGATCATCGAAGTGTGTAGGTAACTCCCTACTACTATTGTATGAAATGAGTTATTGATTTATCAGCGTATCAAAGCTTCATAATTTCAGCTGTCGCGTCGCGTTTGGTACGGGCTATTGCGCGACTTGCGCACTAATCTCTACCGCCAGTACGGTCTGCCGATATTTTCCGGCTCTATGAGATACTTGGCGCCTCACTCGTCAAAACATCTTCTCCTTAGAATAATAAACCATATTGGTTACAACGCTAGCTTGTAATCGCCGCTTTTATTGTTTATTCTCAAAGAGAAGTGACCACATCATCGTGGGCGTAAAGTCAACAATCGCACACAGATCACACTATACGTCCTCTTTTGCTGACGGTCCCGAAGTGCCTCTCGATAATATTTTATAAGACAAATAACCCGATAAAGATGTTTTGACGTGAACCCGTGTTCATCGCTCACACTAAAATGCGTCCAGTGAACGCGTATAATAAAATATTTATTTACAATTTTGTGATTTGGGGTAGATGAGAAATAAAAGAGTTCAATTTAGTGTCAACTTTATTGGTGGCGAGCGAAGCGTTAAGGCGATCGGCCGAATTTATAATACGCTGACAGGACTTAAGGCCAGTTAAGGCGGCCGACTTTAACGTAGATCCATTAGCATTGTTTCAAAGGATTAAAGCGGCGTTTACGAGATGCGTTGTGGGACGACGTGTCGCTCGACACATATTTTTATGACACACACCTTTGTTTTTTAAATATCCAGTGTGAAACGACTACTGAGGCTTAAGTGTTTGATAAGATTTGTTTGTTTTTGTTTTGATACATTTTTACGAAATGTAGTCTTATCTTTGGTTAATATCGAGGTACTTATATTTTTTATGTCCTGTTTTACTGTACAGCAAGCAGGTGCAACAGAAGAATGAATAGGATTCATTACGTGTCGTACCTACTGCTTTGTCAATATAGTAAAATGCATATACGTACCTAGGTAGATGCCCATTATATTCCACGTTATTTTATTGATAATTCGGTATACAAAGGTACGAGTACATGCATTATTCAGAAACAATAAAGTTTAGTATAAAAGTTTATTCAATTCCTAGAATTAAAAAATATAAATTAATATTGACCTTATACACATAGGAAACGTGCTTTGACAAGTATATGTAGAGAACGCAATGTCAGACGACAATTATTATTTACCTTTAATAATTAGAACGATTCGACCACTACCTCCCGTCAGTCTTGCGTCAGTGCTAGCTATCATGTTACACAAAAGGTCTTGTATTGTCTTCGGTACCCAAATCAAAACTGATATCTCCAGTAACTTGACGAAATTACCCGTTGAAGAGTGAAATGTTTTTATATAGGCAGTTGGGGACTCGAGAAATGCTGTCAACGATCCCGTCGAAATCACTTGAAGTTTTTAACCACATACAAATCACAATTTCGAAAAAGGTAATTTTCGAAAGCAAAAACTGTCTAACAAAGTCCTTCAGTATTAGCTTACCGTAGTAACGCGCTTTGAACGGATTAAGGTTTTATCAAAGAGACAATGTGACACGGGACTCTGATAATAATATTGTGGTCGCTTCCACATGACTAATTTTACGGAATTTTGCGGTATCAACCTCCAACCAAATTAATTTACGCCTTCACTACAGTACAATAAAAAAGATATTGCCCTAGTTTTTGCAAAGTAAAGATAAACCTATGGTTTTTTTAGTGGTAGAAGCGGGCTACCTAATTAACTAAATAATAAGTATTATAATTTAAGTACGAGGAGACCCTGCAGTGGGTCACTTATGTGATGTAAATAATCGCATCGCAGTGCAGTTTGACCAAAGAATGCAAAATACGTAGGTACCTAATATTATAACATTGTTCCACCAATTAGTATATTAGTATATAAATGATTAAAAGTAAATAAAATCTTTATATATCCATTATAATATCGCTTCAGTTAGTCACTAAGAAATAAAACAAAATAAGATTTTCTAACGTGAGCATTTAAATTTTATGCGTTGAAAGAGACTATCATTTAAAGAAATTAATTATCGTTGGATCAACAGTTGGTTCAACAGATCTATTGGAAACTTGTTTCAAGTTTATTCAGTAACGTATTTCAGCCATTAAAACTGAATTCATCAAATTTAAAATTAGATAATTTAATCCAGAATTTGAACATTTTTTAGTCAATTTGAGCTTCTCAGGTTTCTTATGTTAATTATGACAAAGTAACTACGAGTATATTCATAAAAATCCATCAAAGAATCTTAAGGTGTTCAATTCACAAATATTAATTCATACATGTTTAGTTAGTTACATCCATCATCCAAACTTCAGGATTATAAATTAACTAGTAATCTACTGGCGCCTTATGTTTTGTATCACCAAATCTTTACAATGATAATAACGCTTCATACTCATAGGCTTCACATTACGTTTCCCTGTATCGTGGGTGCCATGGATAAACACAAGACAAGATCACAGCACACCCAGACCAGAAACAGAAATAGAATTCATCATTCAAATCACCGCTCTGCTGGGAATCGAACCCTCCGTGCAGCGCACCGGTGTCTTAACCACTGCGTCACATGGGTCGTAGTCACATGAGTCAAAAGTACAAACAAAAGAACAACAAATGATATTTTAATGAGGATTCCGCATTAATTGGTTAACAAGGCAAACATGCAAAAATTTCTTCGCTAAACCCTTAACGGTAGTCGAATTCAGCACAACGCATACCCGCAAATACCTCGGTGTGATCAAAGACGCCCGTCGAAAATTAATTATCAATTTGTCGTGGGTGCCAGGCAGGCGACATAAATCGATCGAGTATCTACCTCCAGCCACATTAGCCACGCTCAAACACGAGATAAGGATAACAAATGCTCAGTTTAAGGTTATCTGAACATCACGGACATGGGAGAGCTTTTTGCCACCGCGTCCCTCGATTTGACCTTCTTGTATTGCTTTATTTTCTTTAGCGTAGCATAATATGTATCACCTGAACTTGAAAGGTTTATGAATAGTGTTTAATAATCTTGTGCTTTAATATTTCAGATTCATAAATTGTAAGTATTTAATTATTGTTTTATACTTATTGCGCATATTGTGCTGAAATATAGATTCTACATTTTATTATTCAAATTCAGGATTTTAATCAATCTCGATATGGTAATAGGATATGACTCTAGAAGAATATATAGAAGAATTTTCATTTTAAATACCTACCTATCTACATGCAAAAGATTAAACTAAATACAAAAAGAACATAATATAAACTATTGTTAAGGATCGTTTCCCACATGCCCGATGCGGAGTGGTCGGGCAGAAGGTTGCGTTTTTAAATGGCGTCTTTTTTCAGCTGCGGCTAGGCTATAATTATCCAGACACAGGCGCATGCGAAATTGGGGTCTCACCTCGACTCGTCGGCCATAAATAAAATAAAATGAGCGGTGCGGTGGGAGGAACATTGCGCTAATGAATAAGCTGGATGACCCAGGACTGCCCCAGCGGGTAGATACGCGGTTCGCATTCGACCTTCGCTACGAGATCGCATCAAACATTTTATGCAGACTCTATTGGTCAGAAACAGGTACCTATGATAGTCTCACTCTTCAACAATCTTGGGAACAAAAGGATCAAGGAATAAAAGTTTATACTTTATAATTATTATTATGAACACCTTTTTGCAAACCGACCATTTTAATTGTCAAGTTTTCAGTTTTTGACTGTAGGTACCTTAGAAAGCATTCGAGCAACAACCGAACAATTCGATTACACAATTGCACCTATATAAATGTTAAATATTACTCAACACAAACTTATAATTTGAATATGAATAGCTAGGCGCCATGTAGGCAGGTATCTACATAAAAAACCGGCCCAAAATAATAAGTAGTAGACAAATGTCCCCCTTAGCGAACACAATGAACGACCTCTAAACGATCAATTCACTTTTAAGAGATGCTTTTTTAAAGTTCAGAGAATTTCAATTTTATTGCAAGCCACATGGCATCATAAATTATTTATCTACTGAAGTAGGGCGCATAAATAAGACACATATTAAGGAAAAATCTACCCATATTTTTAAATTTTTTGGTTTAAATTACCACCCAGTCAATAGAAATCAGTCTAGAAAACTTTTTTTATCAATAAAAAATACTAACATCTCAACGCTCTGAAACACTAACACATATAAAATATTTTGTGGTGTGTATAACACGGCACGGCCGTACCATCCTTTTCTTGAAGAAGTTCAGGCCATTTTCGAATCCCTATAACTTCGTTGTGGATAAAACTAGAAAGCTGAATTTTCAGCAACCAAGCAGGCATTGCATAAACACTATATATTTAAAATTTCATTCATTCAATGAAACTCAAATAATTTCAGCAAAAAATTTAATTTAATACAATAAAATCATGCAGATACCAAGGTATCATAACAAGATCTAATGTACTAGTAATAATAATACGTTAAAGTATTATTTTTCTTTTAGTGCTCACAGAAGTCCAAAAAATATCAATTTGTGGCTGCGCACGCTTGTCATTCGGAATGACTCAAATCAGCGCATAATATAATGTAGGTATCGATACGCCAAAAGGATCCTGGTAGGCATGCAGGTAGACTGGGAGGCAGCTATTATTTAAATTAATTGGACGTAAAACAGCGACAGCCAAGCGACATCGTCTTGTCTAAGCTTTTGCACTTTTCTTTCATAGCAATCTTCAAAAAATCAAAATGCAATTTTTATAGAGCAGCGATGCATGCCTATGTTTAGACTGGTGTCGGTGCGGAAAAACGTTGGCCCGTAGCTTGACTCAATAAACTGTTCCGGCTCGCGTCTAATCTATAATATTATAGGTTCTTTATATAATAATATGAAAAGAAAGAAGAAAAACTGTAATAGAAATTAAATGATTCGTTTGTGTAGGTATAGATAAAAACAATAAAAAGCTTCGTTGGTGGATGTGACAATATTATTCATGAGCGTTTGTCAGGGATGGGGTATGAATGGTAAAGATAGATAGTAGGTATAATGGTATGTCGATACATAGTATAATTTGAAGGATTAGCATACTCGTAGTTCTGTAGGAGAAGCAGCGGCGGCCGCGCGGGTCCCGCCGCGTGATCGTTATCGGACGTCGCTGTGTCGACTTCACAATGCCATCTTTTGTGCTCTGACACCGTAATTTATTGCCACCAAACACTGTGCTTATAAGAATAAACTTCGATTTTAAAACGCTTAATGCGACCACGCCCTTTTTTAGAATTATTTTTGCGCAGATAATATGACCAACAACCGCGACAAAATATAAGTTCACAGTTTTTTTAATGGAGAATCCCAAATGACCATTCGGCATTCGCAAGGACATGCGAGAATCGGACTAAATGACATTGTCGCACGACTAATTTGTTACGGGGGCGGATAATTTTTTCGTACCTACTTGTCGTACAGACTTGTCAATTAGAACAAAGGAGAACACTTAGTTTGCTACTAATTAATTTTCGCTAATTTTTATGTGCTTTTTTTTAAAGGGAAATAACAAGGGCGGCATTGTACGAGATAATTTGTTGTATGTAATAATTATCTGACTAATTGTCCTTCAGGAATCTGGTTTTCCGCGAAGTGATTGTCGTCTGACCTTCGCAATGTCATTAACCAGGGCGACTCGACTTGGGTTCATCTGTAGGTTAGTCGCTCATCTAACATTTGAGGGGCTAGCTGACGAGTACCTACTGACTACTGACGACTGACGATTAGCTACATGCATCAAGTAGGTTACATTCTAAAGAATGAAACGCGTGCGTTTGAAAACGGCTCACTACAGTTGAAAAGGGACTGAAAAGGTCAGTCATAAAAGCTCTTTAGGAGAAATTGGTTAAAAATAAATAGGGAATTTGACGCGACTGAGAATATCCCAGCATTTTTAAATTATTTTACATTTATGTATTTTATATAATATCATTGTTTAAAAGTTGTTAATGATCATTGCATATTTTACAATACTTATTAAATAAAAATTATTATTTTCTCAACTTTTTTATAAAGTGGTGTTAATTGTTTTAAAGAATAAGTAAACAATAAAAACAAAAATGTGTAAAAACATGACTCGTATATTAATTGTTAAGTAAGCAAATACATTTATTTTTAGCCTCAAAGCAAATAAATTAAAAATTATGTCTCATAATCTGTGATATTTACATGATATTATAAACAAAACAGCTATCCCATTTAGATTCTTCGTTACCTAACATGTGCGAAAACTAACATGAAATGACATTAAACTATCGTGGGACACGTAAAGCGTATATTGCTGTATTGATTAGTAAATCTTTGTAATAGAACGCAACCATAGAAAACCCTGGCAGACCGCGACAAAACATGAAATAAAGCGTCGATAATTTACCATTTTTATGAATGCACGTTTTGTTGCAATTTCAGAAAAGCTAACAATATTTAAATTGAAAGATCTATTCTATGAGTCATCCGTTTAAACAAAATATGAACTTTTTATGGAAACTAATGGAGAAGTGAGTGATTATAAATAGAAAAACAATCCATATAAATATTTTAAAGCTAAAATGGCTTTTAAGATTCAAATACAAGACAGTAGAGATAAAGCTAACTTTGCTTAAACTGTAACCAATTTTGTAAAACTGTAAGAATTTTAGGAATATGTGGAAAAAGGATAAATTATGTATTATTTTATTACTTTTGCAGTTTACGAATATATTTTATTAATTTAGGATTTAATTGTTTATTAAAACTTATGAAAATAGACTGACATTCCAACAACAATGCGACACTTGCATCTGAGAGGATTCAGGTCAACGCATTGCATATTTTAATGGTTATGACCGGTGCGTCTGCCGTTGTATTCTTGTATTAAACAATGACCAATAATTTTGCATTATGTCTCATTGGACGGCAAAAGTATCACGTTACCCATGCCGGCCTCGCTTCTGCTAAGACACGTCTCATTCTCAAGAAATAATTAAATACTAGTACAATAACTAGTAGTTTAAATTTGTAATTTAGAATAACAAATATCAGATTCACTTGTTACTCTTAATTTCTTTGAATTTAGGAAAAAGCAAAGTATACACAGTTTACAGAACGTACAGTCTATTCTCATCGCAAAATTAAAGCCTAAGTGACCCTATAAATTGTGCAGTCAGAGACGTGACTGAGATATCTCAAATTAATAAAACTAAGCTGCGGTTCATGGCTACAATACTGCACAAATCGATAATATCTTTGTAAAGACGGAAGTCTCCGGGGTGGTTTAAATAACAAAGCGACCAAGAAAAGGAATGTGCCTTATCGTGGGCACGAAGTCGATCACTTTTAGTCAAAATAACTGTGAGAAACCATTGAGCGCCCATGAATAACAATTAAAGTCATTAGTTTATTAATCGCTACCCGAGAGGAGCATTGTTCTCCTCCAAACAATCGTAGCTAGACCAAATAACACTACGACCGACGGCTCCGCTTACTTAAATAATAATGCACATGAAAAACCTAGTCACATTCGTATAACATTTCAAACAGGTCTTGTTATGTATTGGTCATTACGGTAAATTTTTTAGTGTATTGTTTTTATAGAAACTTAGAATCATCAAATAAAGCAATAGGTGCCTACATTACGCCTAATCATGTATAAATATATTGTGTATGACCTTAAACTTTTACATACGTTTACGCAGCTTTTCTGCAATATTACATTTATTACATACCTACTGTAAGTAAATGGGGCGTAAATTCTGTGACATGAAAAACATAGCCTCGTGAGAAATTTCATTGCGCGGTTTAGCTCTACGAGTATAACCGCAATCCGATACACAATCCTGTTGTATTACAGTTGCAGCACAAATACTGAAGGTTCCGAAAATTTCCATTCGATTCGTTTGGAATAGCTTTATGGCCTAATCCGACTAGGAAAGACTTGTTTAAAAACAAAGATGGTTTCATAAGCACTTGTAGATCGTGCTTACTGTTTACGATTGTTAGTAACGTGCTACGAAATTGCATCAATACAAGTGTTTAATCCTACATCAACCAAGCATGTTAGTCGATAACTCGCTTCACTGCCTGTACGCCACCTCATATAAACAACAACCTCGTAAACTAACCAATTACATGCTCATGAACACTTTTCTAAACAAATATGATTTATTTTTAAACGATTCTAACCACAGCAAAGAAACGTAAAAGAAGTGCCTAGTAGGTATTTCTTGTACCTTCATTTCGATATTTTTGTGGTAATAGCATTACTTTATTGCAAGGTATTTTTGTATCCCTAATGACCTAATTTAATATTTTTAAAACATAAAATCCTTTTGTAACAACCACACGTCAATACGTTAAGGAATAAGCTTTGGTATTCAGTGTTTGTTAGACAAACTAAAGGATTATTTTATCTCTGTACCAAATAGTCCACGCCGACAGAGTCGTATGGCAAAATCGAGTGATTCATAAGTATCGATATGTGCGGCTTTATCAAAGAAGATTGTATTCAAGACTCATCATCGTACAATACCTATCGTTTAGTACCTAATCTCGTAGATTACACTTGTAGCATACATTGTTTATTACAGCTGATTATATCTACAATTCATTTAAAAAGCTGTGCTTTATTCTACTTATATTATAACGGGGTTATTAATTGTTGTGAATATAAGTGTTAGTGTGAATAGATGTTATTGCTCATTCATTTAACTTTACAGGTCTTTGTTGTATAATCTCACCATTTTTTTAAAATTGTAATACCGAGATGCAAAATATTTAATAGTGAACCAGCGTCATTTCAAGCTTTTTCGTCTCTTGGGAGATTTCATGATTGTAGCCTTCGTGCCTATGTCTTTCCGACAATCATAACGCATTGAATCAACGTGATGAAGTACGGTCTCTCGTCTGGCTCCAGAAGAGAGACTATATAGTCCAGACCATAGGCATAAAAAAATTGCAGTCATCCCACATCTTACAATATTAATTGACAAGATTATAAAGCAACTTTTAATCTCGTGTGTTATAAGCTTACTACAAATACTAAGCTAATAAGCTTGTCGCTTGGTTACCTAATGTGATAATCAAATTATAAGGACCTGATTGCTCATATTAGTTTAGAAACGGGTTAATGGCAGTGCCATCAATCTTGCAGTAAGTGAGCTTCAGTTGCCTAACCATACGCTTCTGGATTTAAAACGGAAGTAGCCATGATTGCTAAATTGTAATAATATTTACATCATTTATGAAGAGATTGAGTGGATCTACTTAAATATATTTCGGCTACAAGACATTGAGGAAGACTATCTAAGAGGCATTAAGAAAACCTACTCGTAAGAAACTTCTACCTTTCTCTTAATATTCGCGCGGTATTTCTACTAAATCAATTGTCTATCTACCAAAAACATTAATATTCGTTCATGTGACAAACACAGATACTTAATCCATTTATTATTATACAAAACCTCTTTGAAATTTGCAGTACATTTACCTACACTTCCATGTTTTTTTTCTGACTTGCATTGACATTCCGTCTCATTGACCTCATTAGAAAGACGCATAGTCATCGGTTCGACTGAAGTGTACGAATGTGAATGCTTACTTATGGTGGCTATGTTTATGAGTGGTCTGCATTCGCAGTGTTTGCAGAGATTGCTGGAATCTGGTCGATCGCTGTTGTGTTTAAATGACTGTTAGTTTGTACACGTCACGAAGAAACGAGTAGGTTGTTTTGAGTGACTCAAATCAAAGAAACGCTTACTATAGGCGATATTGAAGTCAATTTCAATGTTTGACACAATGGGTAGGTACACGCGTAGTAGTGGCTAGTAAATTTTGTAGCCCACTTAAACCAACGGTTTCCCGAATTCCAAAATTTACTACTAGAAAACCACCTAAAAACATGCTACCTAGAATCTATATATATAAAAGAAAGTCGTGTTAGTTACACCACTTATAACTCAAGAACGGCAGAACAGATTTGGCTGAAA
>DWIY01001048.1:0-10893 GCA_018248615.1 Erynnis brizo brizo
AGCGGTGCTTCAAATAGGAATCATTACAGAGCTGTCATTTCAAAGGGTATCGTATGTCCATATTATAGAGGTCAGTGGGCAAGCTTCAAGCTTGCAACAAAATGTTTACAATATACAAATCGATAGATATTATTTATAAAGTGTGTAAAAATTGACAGCCGTTACCAGATAACATCATCGAAACAGTGGCCAGTCGCTTTAACAATTTGCGAATATAAAGTGAATTTCCTTGGATCAAGCCTACCGCCAAGGCCAATATCAGAATAGAATATTCTAGCAACTTCTTCATTTGCATGCGTCTTCGCTTATGTAAAAAAAGTAATCAATTTTCTTTCCCTTCGTATTTCTTTGATTTTCAGCAGTGTTAATTATTTTATCATAATAATCCTCCTTCCTCCTACCACCTCCACACTCCTAAATCGCAGGAGCATCGCACGTCGTGATTCAATTGTGCAACAATAGACCTAGTTACTGGAATCAACTGCGTCTTCCCGGGGCCCGCAATGAGTTCGGAAATTATTCCTGTAAGTGCTGCCGTGGGTGGGAAAGGGCAATTGAAGGGACAGGGCTGATACAGTGAAATTTCTTTTCAAACAAGTTATTCTGAAACTTATAGATCATTGTCTAGAGCTCGGCTAGATACGACTGATTCAGTCAAGTTTCTTTTAAATCAAGCTTTCAGCGGGTAGCCTGAAGTGTTGTCTATGTAAAATGTTTGAAATTGGTAACATTATGTTACCAATTTATCTTGATTATATTAAACAGTGACAAAATTCAGGTCTGTTTAAGGTTTATAAAATCGTCTTTTGGCCGTTGAAACGTTACGTGATTTTTCAGTACAATTCTCAAGCAAGTTCATTGTTACGTGTGAAAATATTTATTTTTTGTCAATTATGACTTAACTTATGATAGTATTAGTGCTTCAAAATGGAAAATCTCCGCAATTTTCTTCAATCGATACTTTTTTCCAAATAACCCATAATGGTGACCCTACACTCAAACAAGACAAGACACGCGGAATCGGACAATTGTGATATATGCACACGATCGTTTAAGAACATTATCGGTAGGTACAATAGAGAGTAGCTCTAATGTCGTCATTATACGGTTATTGCCCCATTTGTGGACCCGTCTTTATTGGCACCGAGTGGCATCGTTGAATTACATCGATTTTGTATCGTACAGACATTTCCAAATATAACGGCTATTAAGGTTATCTTAATATGCTTTTACAGATAGGTACTAACAAACATTAATTTTAATAAGAATGTTTTAGTTTATATTTTCAATTGAATGTTTAATGTTTTTCAGGTTTATTACTTTGTCTTTTTAAGGGTTAAAAATTATTTAAAGAGCCTACCAGTTTTTCGGGGATGATCGGCGAAAGAGTTCTTCAATTAGGTAATTATTCTTTACACAATCACAGGGAACCAGTCATGATTACTTTGACTCTGGTCTCTTTTTAATATCTCTATTTAATATATTCTAAGGCTCTGTATGAATGAATGCAGATCACTTTAGTTTTAAGCCATGAAACTAACTTAAAATTAAGAGATATTTTGCCTGTAATATGTTCAAGTTCCTACCTATTGCAAAAAGCATTCAAGCGTCTAAAATTTACATCCAGGTATTTCGATATAATCTTCACTGAAGCATTCCATTGTCGTTATTTATCAATTGTTCCGCAATTATTATTTATTCAAAAGCATGACATTATTATATGAAGCTGTTCGCAATTTTGAATAGAATCTAATAATAAGAAGAAATCAATTGATAAAAAGATTTTATAAGGGACAATTTTTGATTATTACATAAAGTTTTATTTAGTTACGGGCATTGACTCTGAATGGAAGACCGAAGACATTACCTTTGTTATAACCAAAATATTATTTATGCTATAAGTTTGTTTGTTAACATGTTTTACTTCAACGTAACAGCGGGTGATATTTTAATTTTATATAGCACACATAATTTATAAGAAAGGCATTGTTTGCCATTGGGATTCGAACCCGGACCCGAGTAAGCGGCGAAATTATTAGCCACTGGGCTATCACCGCTAATGATTTTAAAGATGATGTCACTTCAAATCACAGCAGTAATGAACGTTACGAGATAAAGAGAAAAGACAAAGAGAGCGTAAAATAAGAAGTCAATAAATCAACAGCCGACTGTAGGAAGTACCGCTGTCCAATCAGTTAGCTATTAACATATCACAATCACATCTGTTCGTATGACACGGCCGTGCGATAAAGCTACGAGTGCATTGTTGGACGTGGACCAGATTCGAATTTTCATCTCGAATTTAAAAATTGTATTAATTAATATTAATTGCTTGTTGTTATTTTGAAAAGAAAAACGTTTATTTGGACAAATCGTCAACCATCAAAAACGCAAAGTAGGTTTTGTATGAAGATTCCAGCTTATGGGCGTCATCAATATTTCAATTCAACTGTTCAACTTCCTTAATTTTTGTTTTCGCACGTTAACAAAATCAAAAAAAATTTCAAAAATTTTGAAAGTTAATCTGAGTTTTTAAACGTTTCTAAAAACACGATTTTGTGAATTTAATTGGAAAATAAATTTTGAATGCTACACATTCTAATTACTTGGCTATCTGTATCTAGCTTTACTTTAGAGTTGTACCACAATATGAGTGACGAACGGTTTGACTCAAATTGAAACATGACTGACAGGTGACAGGACTGTTTTATCGTTTGTGAATTCGATATGCATTGTTTCATTCACAAACAGATTTGAATTAGCGATAGTATCGTTCAATATAACGCTATCAAATACAATTATTATGCAATAAATTAAACGTTAAATAATATTTAAGTGATGTTGGTCATTTTATTGCGTTTAAGGGTTATTTTCTTTTCTGTTTTATTACTGAATGTTACGTGCAAAGAAGTGTATGGTTAGTTACGAGATAAGTAAAACAATTATACCTAATGACCTAATATGGATTTTCAGAATAGACGGAAAATTCGATAAAAGGCTAACGGCGATGTTAAATCAATATTTATATTTCAAGATTTTTTAAATATCCTTCAGTGATTTCTGCGCTTAATAGCTGAATTCATGTTATATTGCAACCTCTAGTTATGACTATGTGCGCAAAAGTAAATTTATTGCAAAAAAAGTTGACAAAATTGGGGTACTGTTAGGACATAAATTATAAAAACAACAAAAAACTTAAGCAAACATACCAAAGTTTCTAATAATGATAATCTCACATCATTCATTCTAAGACGTCTTTTCAGTCTGTTTACATAATGATCATCATACGATTTTTTGCAATAGACCCCTGCGCTCTCCTTTGCGCAATCATGCGTAGATAATATTAATGAATACATCACAACGCACGTTTGCTGTCCACACGTCAATTTATAAATACACATGGTTGGCTTGAATAACGAACTTTATCTGAGATGCGTTACTTTTTATTTATAAAAAGCACGGGAGCATATCAGATATGTTAAGTAAGTATTCAAGCTAATGATTGACAGAGCAGATAATAAGAAAAGATCTGAATATTGACCAAATTTTGAAACCTTTTTCTGAGTACTATTATGGACATAGACATCCACAGCCGATATTAAATCTTCTGATTATGGACTACTCGTTAAAACTAAGATGGATGACTCCACTTATTATTTACTGCAACTCAAATATAGCAACTTCCTTATTTTACATAAGATAGTACGTACCCGCAGCGATTCTCTGAGTAAACTACAATCTGAACAATGATTGAGCACGCAAAAATCAACAAGACAGCAAAACTCCTCATTATACAAACAAACAAATTACGAAAACAAAGTTACATCTCCCAAAGGGTCTTAGATCAATGAGATAAGCAATCAATTTTCATACACAACAAACAATGGTTAATTATATTAGCGAACTTACATAAGAAAGCAATAAAGAAGATGGATGGGAAAGGAAGACGACTGGACGGTCCATCGCGTATGTACGGCACTGATTACATAAGGCAACCTGTACCCTTAGTTGAGATCGAATACTGGAAACCGAGTCGAGCCTTCGTATTGATGAAAAAAGCATGACTTTTTCTTTTACACGTATAAAAAAGTCAAATTAAAAATCAGAAACGATCTGGACGTGGTACAAAGTTCTCTATCCAGATATCACTGATAGACACTGTAAAGTCTAAATCAAGTAATTGGACACGGCATGCTATTAATTTTAGACTTAAGTTTGAACATCGACAAAACGAGATTTTACAAATTTCTAAAAAAAAGCGTTATAAAAAGCAGCGAAGCCATGAACTCGATAGAGCGCCACACACATTTAATTAGCGATATGTCCGAGGACATGTATCGGAAAATAGTTGCTGATGTTTGAAAAAGATATGATTTTTAAAAAATCAGGTAAACAGACAAGTAAGTGTACGACAGATATATAAAAAATTGACTCTTCCAGTCCACAGAAATATAAATGTTTTAATTCTGGTTATAGCTCTTTGTGTACATCCAAATCTGTTCATAAAAGAGCAACAGCCCATCCATCAAACAATCTTCACAAACTTTCAGATTTATAATATTAGTAAGCAGCAAGATTACATTGATTACGCAAGCCACCTATGACCCTCAGTGTACAGCAGGTATCGTATCAATTATATCAGTAGGAAATACATTTAGATGAACATGGTCGCATTACGTCGATATCGATGCGACGATCAAAACTCGATAGTAAGGCCCTGCCTCAAAGCCAGCGAGTTGCTCGAACGAGAAAATAATGACATGAGCAATGACGAGCGGAGATCGACGCGATAACGTGGGACGGAATGCATTGTTGACGATAACTAGTTTAGTGCGAAATTGCCTGCGAGTTTCGAAATATGAAGTGCTAATCTATTTATTAATGTTACGAAACTTTTTGGAATGATAGCAAGCTTTAAATTTACAACAATTTTAATATTTAAGTCGGTAAAGGAAAATTGTAAGTTGGGGAGACGAAAAGGCTGATGACTTGTTGAATCATAATAAAACGTATTCAAAGATGGTCTATGTACGTAGGTACGGCTACTTATCACATTAATTGCCTTAGCAATCTGGCCTTGTAAATTTTATTTCCTACCTTATTTCATACCAAACTCCCTTTTAACTCTATTCAGGTAAATTTTCAAAACGGAGGTCATGCCTTGGTTGCAGTGTCGTCATCCATTCTTTTGTCCCATATGACTGCGCTCATCTCTGCTTATTTTTTTTTTACTTGCGATCTTAGTACCTACATCACCAGATCAAGCAGCAAAGTCTTTATCAGCCTAAAGTTGAACATTCTTTCATTAATTTTATCTCTTGTTAAAGCATTTTCGTGAGAGTATAACGCCTAAAAGATTAATGAATAGATCAAGCTTTTGCGATCACGATACTTACGTGCACACTTACTTAACGTTATCAGTAAGTTCTTCGCTTCTCGCTTATTTCCTATCAGTGAGACAACTCGACAGTGGCACGTAACATTGATTCTGCTAGTGTTGACTTCTGACCTCTTGTCGTACTACCGGAACTCAGTTAAACAGTTTTTGATTGGCAATTGCCTTCGCCCGACACCAGTTTGTACCGTTGCCATAGGACACGCCCGATTGCTATCGAACAACATTATCTTGGGTTTTCAATTCATTTGTTAGTACACAGCCAGCTCAAGTAAGTACTGTACGAGTATGTGTAATGGAAATGTATTGAGTTTAGAGAATCTTATACGAGATAACTGTTTGTAGTTACGTGTACAGACGTATTGTCATGGCAAGGCCGATTTAAAAAAAATATTTCGGCTTTCATTCATAATACTCGTAATAATTTATGTGTTTGAAGACAACCTGAGTTGCGAAATGGTCAAGATGTCGAAGCGTTGTTTAGATAAAACCGACTGTTTAAAACATATGTCACAAAATTTAATATGATTTTTCCTCAAAAAGTGCGTGAATAAAAGTAATGAAGCTGGATCACCACTAAAGAAAAATTGCCAACGTTTGTGTCATCAACACGTGTTGGCGAGATAAGTTTCTGAAAATCTGGATCTCCACTGACGAAAAATTGGCAAATTTCGTGTAGTCTATACAACAAAGGCAATTGTTCACATAACAAGATCTTATATTATTTAAACTCATAACATCACTCTGCTCCTTAGATTTGTTTCGATCTTTGATATCTTGAGTGGGTATTTGTTTGGCCGTCTCTGCTTCGTATCGGCTATTGAGATTGCTTGTTTCCGATTAGATAGCTGTTTCGTACTTTCGACTTCTGCTCTAATTTTAGTTACTCTTCAAATAATTGCTCTACCGATTTGGTATAACACAATTTTTTATGGTAATTGAGTAGCAAAAGAGCATGCAGGCCACCTGATGCTAAGTGGTCTCTGCAGCTAACGAACGCATCCAACCTTAAATAAAGAAAAAAATCCTATCTGCGGCTACTTTGCTATTCATGGGGACTAAGATATTCGCCTCAAATAAAGTATCCCCGGCATGACATGAAGAATGCTGCTTTAAGGCGGGTCAAGAGGCTGTTTGAGAGAGCGTAGGATTTCGATTTAGTTACGAGTATTCTTACAATTGCAATTGCTTTGGTTAACAGTTTCGGTAACATTGTTAAGCATTGCCATTACAACATGCAACATCTTCATCATTTTTAGTACTGACATGTGCCACAATAAGTAATTCATATGTTACATATTCTATTATATCACACGTTTTAAATTCACTTTTAGTTTTAACTTCAACCACTTTTACCTGCGGAAATAGCACATTGTGGCCACTTATTTCTTGCTCGAGCTCATTGACATGGCAATGGATTTTCATTTTCTCCCATAAACACCTAATAACCCATTTGACCTGACCAGTCCATGTACGCAGAGAGAACTGGTCGACTTCCTTTGTGAATCAAACGTAATAACTGTTTGGTCTATAGCAGTTTCTCAATCTTCGTTCGACGTACCTAGTTCTGTACTTAGATGGGTGACTTCTAGTGGCGGATTTAATCCCGGCTGTTATCGATAGGGTAGCAGTTGTAAAACCTTGTTAGAGGCCCTATGGGTGGTTTGAATCCGTCACGGGTTGGTCTCTAGCCCGTTTCTCCACCAACACGCACTGGAGCAGCATAATTCAATGCTCCAGGACTCCCCCTGTTGTGAGAAAATACTCTACCCAACAGTGGGTTATAAAAGGGTTGCAGCCAGCCGAATAAAAGTGCTGGGTGGGCTAGGTTTTTGTGAAAAATTTAGATGTAGGTACACTCAATTTCAATTTTCATTCAAACTCAGCTTATTGCAACAAGGACGCCGCTAAGCGGTCGCTATTTTGTAAATTTTATTGCCTATCTCTTGTGACTCAATGACGTATCTCCAGTGTTACTCGTACCCCACTTTGAGAAACCCTAGTCTAGTGTTATGGTCAAAATGTTTCGTCAGGTTTCTATGCCTCCATTCATATCGCTGATTGATTCTCATTGACCGGTCACTTTCACCTCATTCATTGCGGCTTAGACTAAGTTACCTAGACCATAAGTCGTTGTCGACGCGTTAGTATGAATGTATGACAGATGTTTGGAATGGACAATGGCAGGAATTAAGAACTTTGACAGGTCTAACGACCAGTATAATAAATACGTAAAGTATCAACACCTATTAATGTTACTTTAGTCGATAGAGATTAGATGATAGTCGAAATTGGTCCAAATGTTGAATAAAATCTACAATCGTCTTTTAATTCTTGGTAATTCCGTATACATTGTTAATGCGCATTCGCAAAAGTATTAATGAAAACAATTGAAATAATTCGTGTTGAAATCTTCACACGTCGTCTGCGACCCTTTGTCCTTCGCTCCTAACGTTTATGAACAATTAGAAAGGAAATTGAATGAGCAACCGAGAATAGTAAAGTTAATTATGGGAAATATTTACAAAACCACCATTGAAGTTATATTGTTGTATCAACTTTTTGCGTCACCGATATAGTAATATGCATTTAAATTAGATATTTTTTCAGCGAAAGGCATACCTACACATAACGATTTCGCTATTAAAACATTTTCTAAATTCAAAACACAACTTTGATTAAGCCCGATAACAGATAAAACAGAACCAGTCGACGTTTATAACAAGAGATTCGTTCCATATTTGAATATTATTTACATGAAAGCCCACTAAATTATCGCCGGTATTAAAACTGGTACCAGGAAACAAGGAGAGGCAAGGAGGCACAATTTCATTACATCGCGTTGAACAAACGTAACGAGTCGCTTTACAGATAGTCGGTTTGCGGGAACCGGGCCATACCACGCCGCTGATTGCCGGCTATGTTAACAGACGTTTATACTGTAGGATTTGAAATTTGACACAAAAAGCTTCTACTAAATACCAAATATCATTTTATTCTCTATCTAAATATATTAAATTTCAATGATTTAAAATGTTAAGATGGAGTGTCAGGATATTGAACATGGGACACCTAAAATAAGCGCCCTTTTATTTCCATAGTGCTTTTATTCAGTGGAAACTCCTGTAATGCCACTTTTTAGTGATTCATTATCTTTATCAACATATTTTTCCCAAGTGATAGATTATTTTTCTTTATGGTGGGTCTCAATCGCTTGGACATTTTTTATAAAGACGCTGAAAAAAAGTCGACTTCAAATTTAGTCAGTAGAAAAGACTTCGATTAAAACCAGTAAAGAAAAAAAACTTTAGTAACCTAGATTAATTAAAAAATCAAAAAATATATAATACACCTGTCATTCTGCCATTCAAAAAGTTAGTGAGACTGCAGAATTAATATTGATTGACGTAGCTGAAAGGCTTCTTAAAAGGCAATAACGAAAATAAAATGTCACTAGGTAATATTTCTACCGCAGTGCAACGTGGTTGCATCATGCAAGCAGAATACCTAATTGCAATGCAGCGCTAGTGCTAAACTTCATTATGGATGTAAAGCATTTTATTGGTCTTACAACAAAACTTTGCATTAAAAGTTAAGATACAAAGAAATTCCAATATTTGTTATAAGCAAATGTTCGGCATTCGGCAATTAATGTTGGAAATATGCCGTATGCTGCGACGCCAAATCTTGAGAATCCGGTGAATACTGCTGCTTTTTCAGGTCATCTTTCCATCAACTGGACTTCTTTTGTTAATTAGAGGTCGCGATTTGAGCATCATTCTTTCTTCTTTGTTCTGCTTTTTTCTTCTAACCAATCGAAAGCCTGAACATTCGTAACTACTAACTCTTTATTTCAAACAAATTGTGACTAATAGATTGAATCTGAACCTTAAATTCTGATTAAAATACAGTAGCTTTCGAGGATTACGTGACAGTTTCTTGCATTATTGGCTATTAAATTTCGAATAATTCAAAATGAGAGTCATACGGAATTCGTACACTCAGGCCCTAACCGTTTGCTCCTAGCCTAAACGTCGAATCTTGCGCAACACGTTCATAAATCTCAATCAGGGTGGTCGTTGTAAATATTATTACATGGGTCACCACTCGCATAGCCCAATATTGTCATAGGTTAACAAGTAAAAGTGTTTCTGACGCAAGAATAACCAATGATTGGTTGTTTATTAAATCTAGTCCTATTACGGCGCTTTCAATTTAAAATCCATTTGTTTGGTGTCAAGCCTGGACTATTTTCCCTCGTGCCTCTTTTGGACGCATTCACTTTCTTCGTGTTCTTATGCAGATAAGTTGTTCAGCTATTTATACAGGCTTTTAAAGTTGCTCAATGTTTAATCTGTGCGTGGTACTGACTGACTTAGTGGGCACTTTGCGAACAGCTTGCAAAATTTTAATCAGACAATATTTCTTGTGACAAATGGTTTAACGAAAATCCAAGCTACAAGTGGACAAAGCCGTACAAGCTGAATAAAAATCAGTCTATCGTTTTTAATTTTATATTTAATTTTAAAATACATTTGTAGATGTAATAGCATTAAAATAAACCCTACATTATAGGTTCTTGTATTTTGCGTACCAAGGTAGACTATGAATTAATCAATAGCCATTAACTAATCAGTGCTCGCTTAATAATTCTTATTAGTAAAGCCCCGTTCCCACTACACCGGACCGGCAGATTCGCCGGAGACCGGCTACCGGACAAAAGTGTTCACATTACACCGGATCTCACACGAAAACCGGACAGTGAAGTACTCACTCACAGCCGAAATGACGCGAGCGAAGCACGGGCGGGGCGAGGCCCGAGGGAGGGACATACATACCGGCGTGAACTCGATCACATTACTCCGGTCCGGGTGTTCTACCGGCGCTTCGCAGTGACAAGGGGGAATGGTTAACCGGTTAATTCTATAGACGAAACCGCAAATGTGGAGTAAAAGTGAGTATTCTTTGATATCCGATCATTTCCTGTGTCGAGATCGGACGCCATAAATCTAGTTTAGGGCCATAAAAAGTTCGCTTCAGTCCAGTGCTTCCGAGGGCTTTTCAAAAATAAATTCACGGAATTTGACACTGTTTCGCTTTTTGGCAGCACGTGTCAGCTTAAGATACGATTGGAATGGATTTTTTTATCGGAAAAGATATTTTAGGCTCCCTTTTTCTTATGTTCTTTGGAACATTTGTTTATGCGGTTTTGCGGCCAAACCACTTTACAGTATAAAGCGGTTTGGCAGAAACCATCACGAAACCATCACGAAACCATCGCACATCTCCCGGTGATGTAACGTCTTTCTCCCTGTTTCTATTATTTAATGTATGTATTTTCGTGACAGGGAGTGAGCTGAGATCATAGAGTAAAATATCTTGTGGCCAATTTTGCCTTAAAATTGTCTATAGATAGCTATAATATCATTGTATTTCCAGATTAGTTGTGTGCAACAACGTAACAACTATTTCTTATAAGTAGTACAAAATAATACTTA
>DWIY01001049.1:0-10887 GCA_018248615.1 Erynnis brizo brizo
AAAAATTAGGAAAATCGGTTGAGAAGCGAAAGAGAAAATTGTTCTGAACTGATTCGCCTTAGCCTATTTATATATATGATTATGGTTATGTTTTAAATAATAATTGAGCGGTTAAACCGTTGACAGACATGAAGGGTTGCACGATATACGCGATCGCTTAAACCGTGATTAATTTGATAATTTGTTTATTGTAAGTATGTATACCTATATGTATAATTTTGATAACGTGGGCGTGGTAGGTATTTAAAAAATTTATATTGTACAATAAATCGATAATGTATTGTAAATCTGTATTGTATTTTTACTAGAATTTTATCTTTTATGATGCGGGAGACTAAAGTAAAAAAATCACATTTTTAAAATTAACAATATTATCCGTATCTTTGAAGAACGAATAATTCCATAACAATTCAAATTTGTTTTCTAGTAAATATTTTGCTGCCAAATATATTTTTTAATTTTATCTGGTTTGTTATTTGTTAAACAATACAGATAAAAAAGCTACACTATTATTATTTCAGATCGTAAAGAGTCTCAATATACTTCAAATTTCGAACGCGTATCGATCCAACCCCTGTATGGCGTCGTAATCCTGTAGACGCACGCGCCCACTAGAGCTATTGTTTTGTAGAAGCACTAAGTGGGTCTTATTGCTATGGTGATAAGGTTCAAATTGTTCGGTTGGTTCCTTAGACAATACAAAGGTCCCTCTGCCACCTTTGACCCTGCGCCGGAGCAGCTGCGAGTAAGATGGCTGTGCAGGGGAGTGCATCGCGATCGATATTTCGCTTACAGAACACAATAGGATGCTGGTATCTTGGAGCACTGAGTTTGCCAATATTTTTCGATGCCCTCAATTTAGGTAATTTACCGTACAGGCTGACGTTTCTTAAATTTTTTGTTTCTTTATTCGAGGTCATTAAATTTCTTGAATAGGGTAGTATTTGAATCTACCTATGTACATTTGTTAAAATAATAATATAACGCATTTTGTGTTAATGTATACTATTTTAACTATTATGGTTTTTACTGCATACCTACTCCAAGATATTGTATGAACCTATCATGTTTAGTTGTGATCTCTCGTAAGCCTTATCTCGCTTGCCATTAGGCGATAGTCGTCAAACGTTTAGCGTATTTCTAGTTTAAAAAAATATCTTGTAAGTAATTTAACAAAAGATAAATGGATTCCAAATTTCAACACCATTATCAAAATACACAAATATTTAAAAAAAAGAACCATCGATCATCGCGAAACATCTTTCGCGAGCGCACGCGCCGCAGATGCGTTCTCAATTCAAATCGCGAACGTTGTCTGTCTATGGATAGAACATCTTTACTCTGTGGTAACCCCATATCCTCGTGTCATTAGGCTGAATGGGCCCGATTTATATAAAAATAAATGCAAATTTATCGCCATATTGATTTCACATCTGTCGTTGAGAGGGATTACTCGTCTATTACTTTTGTCGATCGTTGAGTTTCAATATGAAACGTAGCAAATTTTAATAACACTATTGTTAAAAGTAAATTTTGATTTTATGTTATGTTAAAAAAAATATTTGCAACTTTTCTTGTTCTTATAATTTTCTTGTAAATATTTTCGCATTGCACATCACTGACATGCATTCGAAAAGGACTTACGGATTTTTTATATTTAAATTACACACTGATTTCATTGAAGTAAACGTGTTAATTGTGTTATTAGTTGTGAGAGTGACTTAAATTTATCAGGTTACTAGTTACCTGAAAATCATGTAACTATTACATCCCAACAAATCATCGAATTAAATATAAAAATAATTAAAATTTTCGTGTTTAAGCAAAAACCATGGAAGTCACGTTAACACATTAAATTTGTAAGCTGCAAACAATTTTTACAGTTAAACAAGGTGCGAACGAGCAATATTTGTTACGGCACAAACGGAACCCATGCGGTCCAGGCACGCGACATTTATCGCAAAGGTGCAACTCACCCCTTTCTCCTCTATTATTACGCTCCACAATCGCCTCATCGACCCTAGAAAGTGTTTAATGCGTAGGGTCTTAACAATTGATAGAATCTCGAACAATAGTCAGCGCCCCAGTAGAACTATGAGTATAATCTTCATCTGTAATAATTCCGAATTTGAAAAGCATTTGCCACACATTTTTTTAGAATTTCTAAATTATATATTGCTGAATTATTTAAAGGATCGGTAACGGAATGTCCTCGAACGACAAACCAACGAAAGTCTGTCACTGAAATAATCTTAAAGAATAATAACAGGTAGCATCGATCATCGACATTTCTTAACCCAGATCGTCCATTCAAACGCACATCCTACTTGATCTATTAAACGTTAAACTCTCTTATATCAAAGGCAATCAAAGGTTGGTTTGCAAAAAATTAGAAGACATGCGGGTAACATATGCTGGCAAGGTGCTGTGGGTATCAAAAGAACTCTTTCTTTGGGGAAAGGTGCAAATTGTGAAGTAGGTCACCTTATATTTTTTGCTTGTCCGTCATATTTGGGATGATTTTTGTTATCTGCTTACCTGTAGGGTTTGCACGTAGATTCTGTATAAGTATTTCACCGTCTTTTAATTTTATATTTTCACCGTGATCTCTAAAATTTGGTCCTGAGAAAGGTTATATATAAATAATTAATTGTTGTATCAAAATTATTATAATACTTTTTGTAATTTTTGTGTGTTACAGCATCAATAATTTGTTAATTCCCAATCTTTCACTTTTTACCATAGATTTTATGATAAGAACAAGTGAAAGATATTATTTTGTATACATAAGACTATTTATGAGTGTTAGTCTATCTAGGGCATTGAGCTCTACAGTGGACTTCTAATAAAAAAAATCTCTTCCCAATTCCGATGTTTTTAAATCCCATGGTTTTTTCTCTAGGTTCATCTCATGGTTTAAGCCTCACGGTTTCTTTTTTTTTTCAGGATAAGACCACTTTATTGAAGAAAAACACGTCAGCGAAATTCTAGAACCATTTCCCCCAATCATTCCTTTCCATTTTTGAAGTTATAAAATCAAATTCAATATCGGAACATTGTCTTGAATCCATAAGATCGTTCAGTTCGTACATCTTGAAGTGTACACACACTAGTACAAACTGTGAATTCGAACAGTCGTACACCGGGTTCGTTAAGCTATTCCGGATTCGGAGACAGCGGTACTACACCACTAAGAGGCTTACTCGCAGGTTGGATGCCTTGACCAAACAGTCTGAACATGCGACTCGATTAGATAAATCGATTTCGTCACATTGGATGTCATGAATATTACAGAAACTTATAAATGCGTGCGAGCGATTTCTAGAAATACCGATGGTCTTGGCTGTCCTTTACGTGTTATTTTTGTTAAAAATGAAGTTCATCATTTTAAATCTATGTGATTTAATTTTTTGTTGCCACATTTTTTTGTTTCAAAGCAAAGGCTGATAACTTATTTATCTTAGATTTAAGAAACTTGTTTCTCGAACTCCTCAGCGCGAAAATATCGTTTTGATATCGAAATAATATATTAGTTCTAATTTTTTTTTTTTTTTTCATCAATTTTATATGCGAGTTACACACAAAAAATTGTTTGTGTACGTATTTTTAAAATCACTACCAAATAAACCACTACCACCTATAAAATTTAAAATTCATTTGTTAGTACCAGTGATTTGATTACACTGCTGTGAAGGGCAGAGGCAATTATTTATGACAGTGTGTCATAATCTGAATAATGGAATCGATTCTATCCAAACTTTGACCCTATTTGGTTGTTGATGTAACATCCCTTACAATATAAATGTATATTGCCTTATTTACCAATACAAAACTCGATCTGATACAAAACATTCATTTATGAATGCATAGTTTTACATTTTAAAAGTTAAAGCTAAAATGTAAAAATCATGTGATTTGGATAGCTTATTTACCTATGTCATAGGTAGGTAATAAGGGCATTTGTCACTTATAGTTTTATTTTAGTTAATTTGATTGAAAATGCCTAATGAAGAACGAATTTTACTGTTTGCTAATAGGTACGAAAGTGTAACTTAGAGCATTATCTATTATAATTATACTATTTAAAGATTTTTAAACAATCGACAAATTATTTACTAGTTCACGACGCACAATTAATTTAACATAAATGCATTCTAAATTGTTATACTTTATGCATGCAACGTAAGTTGACCCGTAACGCGAACTCATTTGCCACCCAACCAGGCAATAACTTACCCGTACCAATTCTAAACCCACATATAAAATGTAAGTACGAATTAGTATTCTTTACCTAAATTATTAGAAAATAACCTGCATAAAAATCGCACATAGATAGGCATATTAAGCTGACAAATTTAAAAAGTTACGCGTAGCTTGCAAAATTTCCTATACAAAGTACCGTTAAGCTGAAATGGTGCAATCGAGAAGTGACATTAATGTGAAAGTCGCGACCGCTGCTCACCAATAAAATAACATAAATCACATCGCCCCATTCAATTACAACGCATACATACCATCTGGTTTGGCCCAAGTGAGAGGAAACCGCAGCGGGTGAAGCGGAGAGCGGTTTAATGTAATGTAATGCAATTTTGAATAGATTAAAGCTGGAGATCACATTACTGAGGAATATGACATGTGTGTTAATAAAATTCTCATGATGGTATTCGTAGGTAGACTGATCATGTACTAGATATATTTTTCATTAATTAAAAAACATTTTTTAAATAACAAGCTGCCAACAATTTAACAAAAATAACACTGTATGAAATAAAAGCAGACCCTTCCTCTTAATCGTGTTAAAGATTCTTAAATCGAGTTAGTCATCAACCGCTCGTCCCTTCTAACTTGCACCACCCCGCCGCTCATACAAGACAGGAAACGGTGAGTACACAAGCAGCTCACAAAAGAGATGAGCGGAAAACATATAATTACGCTATCACATAACGGAACTAGGCAGATACGACGGATACGCAAGTGTTCACTTGCTGCTTCCTTTGCGAATTGTGTACTAACCAGCTTTGTACAGGTGGAACCTGCTATACTATCCTATCCTACTTCCTATCCTGTCCTTCCTCCTATCCTACTATTTTTATAAATCTGAAAGTTTTTGTGGATAGATGAATGTACTTACTATGTTTGTTTCTCTCGCGCAAAAACGTTAGCATGGATTTTGATATTTGGCGTACCCTTGTAGTGTATAACTTAAATTAATAACATATGGTAGGATAATTTTTAAACCCATTCAGGACCAATTCTTGAACCCATGATATAATCGCGGGCAAAAGCTAGTAAGAAAGTAGGTATTATTGCGATTGTTTGTCGTTAAATCACACCGTAGATCACAAAAAACGCGTGAACATGATTGCATTCTCCTAAATGCTTCTAGTAAAGTGGCCGAAATTATAAAATCGATCGGCAAGCAAGCGTATTTAAAACGTTTGGTAATTTGAAGAAGACACATCGTAAGTCTGTAAGATAATATAGTCCGTAGTCTGGATTGTAACCAAACATTTTTCTGATATAGTTCATAGTATTGCAGGTGACTAATTTAAAACGACACCTGTGCTTGTTTACATTACATCGGAGCGGAAGGGGACAAGTGATTACATCTTTAGGAACGAAATCGCGATAAATGGCGCCGGATACGGAGGCATAGCGCACGGAAACGCCCGACGCGGCCTCACTTCCGCTGCCTTCCACGCACTGGGGCGAGCGTTCAATTATAAGGTTTTTTTATGGTAGCAATTTTTTTATTGGAATTGAGTGCTACTCGAGGCAACCAGTGATATTGTATTTTACATTTTATTAGCTGCAAGGAATATTTTAATGAGTTAGTTAAAATCATTATATTAAAAGAATCAGTATGTTAATCATCGAGAGAATATAACGATAATACTCGTAGGTCTTAATAAAATCTTATATTTGAATAAATTCCTTAAATTTAAAATGCAACGTTAGTACAATACGAAAATACTCGTACGCTAATGCTTACTTTTCATAAACAAGCCAAATTGTCTACCTTAAAATACAAGACAATAGGCATCTTCATAGACATCTGGGAACCACGCTAAGTGAACTAAAGCATAGCAAAAAGATGTAAAGTTCTTTTGTCAAAAATCCTAATTTGAAAAGCCTTCTTTTTTCAAACAATCGCGACATATTAAAAAAATATGGAATCAAAAGCAGGAGTACTTTAAAAATAGGTAAGAATAGGTTTACATGGCGCACAATAACACAATCGGGGCACTCAGACAAAACAAAACATTGTAGATACAAGTAGCGTAGCCACAGATCGTCCTCAAATCGAAAACAAAAGGAGAAAAATGGAATGGAATGAACAATCCGAAACATACGAAAGTGCATCGAGTATCTAAATTCGAGTGTGCGCGTTTTGTCGCTAATATGGAAACGAACAAAAACCCAATTCAATTCGTTACCTTGAATAAATGAATGAGTGCAGATTCGATATACGGCTTTTATGTAGATATTGCGTGCGGATTTTTACAAGCTCTCAGGTAACTAATTATTTCATGAGGGCTTGTTTTGTCGTTTTTGCGTCCATTGTACGATTCGGGTTTTGAAGATTCTTCTAATGGGACGAATCTTTTATTTTCAACCGAATTTGTGTCGCGTTCGCTTTGTTTCTCTCATTAATTACAAACGTGTCCACTTAATACGTATATGGATATCAGAGGAGCTTCAATTTGCACGCTCGATAGTCGTGTAAGAGTTCCCCGGAGTCAAAGCGGGAATAGTTACAAAGGCGTAGTGCTCGGAATGACAATGATCTTTAGTTTTAATTAATTAAGACTGTGGCATCACATGAAAGCGTAATCTAAACCGAAATAGGTTAAACAAAGGTAACGTCTCTTGTGGGAGCGTCGCCGAGCCACCCGGCCGTACTCCGTAGCGCGTAGCTCGGAGCTCGTAGCATAGTTCGTAGCGCTCGAGCTGAGCCGTTCCCGAGCGCGGCTCAAACGAGCCGAGCAGCTAATACGGCCGCATCTGCTACGTAATGAGCTACTCAAGTACACCCTAACTTGTTTACATTGTTTCTTTATTGTGTTTTTTACCCGCCTCTTTCTTTCCTATGGCCGTATCATTTTTTTCCCCGCAATAAAACGAAATCTCGCCGAGTCTTTGTCTTTTACCCGATTTATTTTTAATTAGACGAAGTTCTGATGCGGCCCCGTGTCGAGATTTAATACGCGACGTGTGGTGGATTTTTTTTCGTGTGTCTTCGCGTTATCTTTTGAACGCGTGGTGTCATAATGACATGCTCTTTTCTGTGCCTCCATTGTAAGAAATGTTCGCATTGTCGGTTCACTAGGATATTCAAATGTGGAAAATCGGAGCTGAAAAGAATCCGTGAAAAGTTTACATTTGCATTTTACTTTAATTGTAAACGACTGTCGTGCATTGTTAAGATTTCGAGGAAAATTTGAACGAAAATTTCTTAAGAATTGAGTGGCACGTACCGTAAACTATGCATTTGAAGCACTTAAGTTTTTATGTATAGGTATACTTACTTGAACATCAAAATTTTAGTTGATTAATTCTGGGTATTATGACGGAAACTTTTCTCTTTATAGAACATATGACGCAATAATATAACAATAATACTAAATACCGCTCGCTCATATAGAAACCGACCTGCCAGTAGATCTAAATCGCAATCCAGAGACAACAATCCTTTCATTATGTGTCCATCACTGCCAACTTACGCATCACGGCCCGCCTTAGTCCCGGCACAATTATTTCTTACAAACAGACTAACATTTTTAATAAAGCCAAGCAATTACGGGCTTGCAACGTCACAATCCATATGAGCTAAAAGTTTCCCGGGCCCGGTACAGTTAGTAACAAAAGTGCGCGGTACACTCGCCAACAAAGCGGCTAATCATCTCGTATGTGCGTGGCCTCGTTTCGCGCATTGTCTGCTCCCTGATTAAGAGGATTGTCTCCACAGTTCCTCGAATATTAAAAGCTTGTCTTCCCGATCCGCAAATAGTGGCACGGCGCTTTTCAAAGTGTGTTGCGATCGTGTGTGCTGACTTGCAATGGATTGGTTGTGCGTTTTTCAGTTTTAAGCACTTTATACCAATGATTAAACGATGTTTTCTTACTAGGAATTGGCCTTTTTCTTGAATACTTAGGGACCGATTAAGAGGATGGTCTCTACAGTTCCTCGAATATTAATAGCTTGTCTTCCCGATCCGCAAATATTGGTACGGCGCTTTTCAAAGTGTGTTGCGATCGTGTGTGCTGACTTGCAATGGATTGGGTATGCGTTTTTCGGTTTTTGGCGTTTTTAATCAACGATTTAACAATGTTTTCTTATTAGATGGTCGATGTTGGCTTAATATTAATTGTTGACTTGACTTAATAGAATTTTAATTACTTGTTTTTTCGATTCATGAATATTAAGACGCTGCTTTTCAAAGTGTGTTGCGTTCGTGTGTGCTGGATTGTAATTGATTTATTGAGCATTTTTGAATTTTGGTTACTTATTTACAGGAATTTTCGACACCCTTCAAGAGGATTGTCCAAGCCAATTCTTTAGATTGTAAAAATTATACTTACCGAAGTGAATGTGATATTCATGATGACTATTTTAAATCGTCTCTACGCTGTCAAAATTAGCCGAAGCAGCCAGTCCTAACCAAGCCACAAACCAACACTCAGTGCCCCTTCTATGGTACGAGGTATGAAGGCGAGGTATAAAGAACAGGTGCTTTTGCAAGAATGAACAAGTACTCCCACCTAATTTATCGACAGATCGCAATCCAAAAGGTTGGGAACCGCTGGTCCAGGAATTTCCGCTCGCGTTCACAATTCGTGCTAGATAATGCGTAAAATATGGCGCTACGTGAAAGTTTCGCGCCACTGTTATGTTTCTATTATTGTGCCTTTTTGTGCGGCTTTGCCTTTTTGTGCCCGACGATCTTGTGATATAGATGCTGCGGTGACGTCATAGATGCTTTTTTGCTCTGCAGCTGAAATAGCTTTACAGCGACGTCACTATAACATATTGCGCGACTAGAAGTAGCTACGTTGATTGTGTGGCTGTAAGTATTATGTTTTTGGTTCATGTTTAAATATGCTAATTTTTTTTTCACGAACCCCGTCTAAAATTAAAAACTTAAAACAAAGCCTAATTTTTATCTGACATTCCCTTTAAAAGATCTTTCTATTGATAACAAAAATTAAGAAAACCCCAAAAAAGATCCCTCACAAACCCTCCCTAAAGAATTTAGAAAGTTAGCAGGAAATTGATTTGATAATATCAAATTTTTGTTGATAACTTTTACTTTCACCGGAAGATTATTATTAATTTGTTTAAAAAACGAAAGTACCTATTTATGAGATAAAAGGGTGTTTTATCTCATGGACATCTACCTCAAACAAGACCGAACTATCTGCAGCAATAAGTAATGTGTTACAAAAGAATCTCATTGAAATATTTATATAACATAATGTAAAATTTGGATTAGAGTTCTTAATAATAATTTCTGAACGGCATATGAAGTCGATCAATCCGCATCAGGCCAGCGTGGTGGACTAAAGCTTTCTCACTGAGAGAGGAGATACATACCCACCGCAATGTCGGGGCATTGCGGTGGGTAAGTATTTGCGTATAAAGAAGTACCTATAACTGTATATATCTCAGCTGTTTACCATCTCGCAGAGCGTTGTCCCACGATAATAATATATTTATAAGGCGAAATATTCACACTCAAAATAAAAGATCGAGAGTCCTTAAAGTACTAAAGTGGGGCAATTGAGTGCGAAGACGCTGGCCCCTTGTGAACCCTCACTAGACTCGAGAGAGGAAATCTTGTAAGACGAGAGAATAAAGATAAACGTCCGATAGGGCTGTTACTAGGTAATAAATATTTTTTGAGGAATTCAAAATAAGTTGCAAAGTAATGTAATATAAAATATTTACTCATTATACAGATAATAGATGCATTATAAAATTCATTTATGGTATATTCATTTCGTAAAGCATGTATCGATAAATTAATATACCAATTATATTTTAATTTTAATAAAGCTTGAATCTTTACATACAGAATCATACATATCCTTATTTAAAAAATGCATCCCATCTTATTATAAATTTCGAAGAATTCATAATTAACCATCGGTAATATGACACCATGAAGCCGTAAATAACTAACTATTTATCACTAATCACTTTATAATACCGTGAAGCGTGAAAACTCGCCCATTTTATAAACACGCAAACAAAATGACCGCACGGTTGCGTGACAACCCTACCCGCCCTAAACGTCTCAAGACCTTGTATTTCTCAACCAAACACCGGTATAAAAGCGCAAGGATTTTAAGGAGCAGGACGAAGTAATCCGCGTTTTGAAAATTGTGAGTCTGAAATTTAAAGAAATATAATAAATCATCATAATAAAATAATTAATCATCTAATTTTGTTTGTTTTGGTACACTGAGGCTGACTAAGGCATTAATATTCTGCTCTTTAGACACGATTGAAGTACTAGATAGAACCGTGCAGCATGAAATAAACACGCAAACATAATGACCGCACGGTTGCGGGACACCCCTACCCACCCTAAACGTCTTAAGACCGTGTATTTCTCAAGCAAACACCGGTATAATAGGTTAAGGACATGGGCACTGTGCAAGGGCGTTAAGAAAAGCGTTTAAAATAATTTATTTTTATTTAAAAAACAGGAATCATTCTTATGAAATCAAAAAAAAAAATTTCCCTCCGACATAGGTCCTATAGATATTATATGTTAGACCTGTAAGACACTAACAGCCGTACTCAGAGACATTAATCCCTTAAGTAATTATAGATGACACTTATGTCAATAGTAATAAAGACGATTATTTTTTTGTTAACGA